>RWGZ01000056.1:0-21304 GCA_009725065.1 Utricularia reniformis
CTAGTCGAAGCTGGACTTGGAACATAAGTTTTAGTGACATCTTGAAGTTCCTTGTCCAAATTTGGCACAGGTATTTCTAATGACGATAGATTTGGTCTTCTTCCCTGCATCAAAGCAGATGAAGCCTCTTCCTTTTCTATTTTCTGAAATTCAAGTTCAAAATGCAATTGTCACGCCTAGTTTAACCCAATAAACACATCTAGAACCATGAAGAAATTCAACCTACTAATTCGCACCGCAACCCTAAAATTTCTGAAGAATTTGTGAGCCCAGAAACAACTAAAGCCTTTAACCTCGAAAGAGTAAAGCGCGAAATAAAGAAAAAAAACCTGATCATGGAAGGTTTGGATGGTAGCAGAATCCCCGTTTTGTTCGTAAGTTTGGCGAGGATGAAGTGTTGGAGTTCCATAGGCATCATTCTCCGCCATGTCTGAGCTAGAGATTGAATTCCCACTAACCTAGTCCAAAAAGATACGAATTTTGTAATGAAAAGATGTGTAACGAGTCCACACAAAGAGCACCTTTCAAAAGGGTATTCTTCTTTTTGTCTAATCAACTTCGACATCGTATCATTACAGTCTACAATTACACTACACCTACATTTATGCACTAATCATGTATTAATTACATCAAATTTTAAGAATAATCCTGTCTTTTGTGTTGGTTAGAATTCAAATCATATGATAAATCTTGACATTTTTAATGAGAAAAAACATGACATATAAGAGGAATTATACTAGTCAAATTTTGGCTGCGTCAAATGGACCATGGTTTGCCGCATTAGTCAAGTCTCCATTGTCAACTTGTCAAGCAGTCGTCGTGTCTATCTAATCAAAGAATATTGTTTTATTCCAAATTATGTGAAAAAATAATATATTGAATTTGGAAAAGTATAAAACTTCAAAATAAAATATTTAATTGTGCGTAAAAACTATTACATTTTTAAGGTTGAGTCAATTTTATGGGGCGATTGTGCTCAAATATAAATGAGTCTGTTTGGTTCGGTGTTAGAAGAAAGTGGGTTCACTGCACTTTTTTGAAAAACGTGATTTTTCCAAACAAAAAAAAATGTTGCATTCATTGTTAATTTTCTGTGTTTTCGCCACAGTTTTGAATATCTGCTACCATCGTAATATGATTTTTAAACGTTAAATTGCGTTCAACACGACTCACCTCATTTGATGAACACTATACCAAATAAACTCAATATACAAGAAAAGAAATTACACAATCAAATATTTAAACAAATTAATTACAATGATCTACAATTCATCTTATAAACTAATTAAAACCATATCTCATTTACGATATGGAATAATTATATCATATTTTAACATATCTTCGAGTCCAACCACATAGTAAATTGAAATTGATTATTTAAATCAGTAGATTACCAACTGGTCAATTTTATTAAACATACTAATCTATAAAGGTCATTAAAGAATTTTCTCAACCCGCTTCGATACTATATTTTATTTCAAGAGTCATACTTCAAGTGCTTTTGATACTTGCGCTTGACACTAGTCGTTGCATCTAGGTTTTTCCAAAACTTAGTCATTTAAAGCATTCCCATGGCTATTACACTTTGTTTTTCTAACGTTGGGCGTTACTAACAACACTAAGTTCTCTAGAATATATGGCTTTTTTTGTGTTAAAAAATGGGAAAGGAGAAGTAGATACTACTTACTAGAGCATATTTTGTGCATTCATTAGATGAGTAGTGAGCCATACCGGTATTTTTTCTCTAGGTGCTTGAGCCGGTATGACAAGTTGAGTGTTGAAATTATATAGTTTGGTCGAAATTATGATGGGGTATGCACGGATATGACGTATAACAGAAGATACCACACTGTAAAAGAATTGAACCATAGTACTCATTCTCTCTTATATTTAATATGAGATAATATCATATTTAACATTGAAAAAAAGACATGCTTTTCTCGATAATTACAGAAATCACCCCATGTTGGGTGTAAGTCTCATCAATCTCAGTAATTTTTTGCAATGTTCTTACATAAAACATAACCAGGACAATGATCTATCTGAATTCAATGAATCAAGAGATATAATTGAGAGTCTTGTTGATGAGTACAAGGCTTGTGAATCCCCAGATTACATCAAATGGGGAATGCAGCTAAGATTCGGGTCTAGACCCAAATTTTGGTTTGGACCAATCTTGTAATAAATATATATATCATATGTTATATTTGAAAATCATTCACATCTCTTTTGTGTTTTTGGTCAATGATATGTATAAAAAATTTGAATAGAAAAAGGTTAATTATTAATGAAGTTTTAATATGTTAATGATCAATCATAATTTAATATCTCTAATAATTTTTTTAATGAAATGTTGACAGAATCAATTTACAGTTTATTAAATTAACTATAATTTTTAATTAAACTATGAATTTTAAATTAATTTTATATAACAATTTGTTGAGGTTTGGGGCTCTGGGAAAATAAATAAAAATAGTGGGTCAAAACCGAATTTAATGCAAATGAAGAAATGAAAAGGAAAATAACGGTAACAAGATTGGCTCTTTAGAAAAGAAAAAGTGCAATGTTTGTTATTCCGAATTGTAGAAGGGACAAAGGGTCATGTATCTCATCCTCAGGGAGGTCTGCGAGAAGCCGAGAGCTATTTTCTTTCTCTGTTTATTCCAGAACCCTAATTGATCCACTACAGTTTCGATCTTGATGAAGTTTATGGAAATTCTATATTGACGGGGTGGGGTGCGTTTGATATAAGGAAGGGACAAAGGGGGATGTGTCTCATCCTCAGGGAGGTCTGCGAGAAGCGAAAACTCTCTCTTTCTCTGGTTAATTCAGAAACCCTAATTAATCCACCACAGTTTCGATCTTGATGAGGTTTTTGGAAATTCTCCATTGACGTGGTGGGGCGCGTTCATTTTTTATAAATTTGCGTGTTGTGGTGTCATTTTTTACTCCTTTGACCCTCAAAAGACTTGTATGGATTCGCTCTCAATTCTCATTGAGCAATTATAATGGAATACTTCTTGGCGTGATATTGACAGTTTTAGTCATTTTTTTCCAGTATAAAGATGTGGGTGTATGTATTTTGTTTGATCGATCCTTTCTGGACCAGGATACATATTTAAAGTTCACTATTTGTGCAGTTTGTGGCTAGGAGTTTGAGGTAATCCGGAAGAAGAGGACATGTTTGATCGTAGGAGTTGTGAGCTGCCTGGTGTTTTCTAGTTGTTTTTTACTTGAACTCTCTCGCCCATTACATGTGGTGCCTGGAGATATGAATATTGTTAAAGGTGTTGCTGGCCTCATATGGCGATCTTCAAGTGGCCAGACTGAAGAGTCTCATTCAGTTCCAGCATCTGGAAGGTTTCATCCACCTGAATTCTGTATTGTCTTCAGGTGAAAATTCCGTTAATGTAGAATATAACTCTAGGGTTTTCTTTTATTTATTTCCCCCAGCCATTGTTATTTCATGCTAGGCTGTAATATTTTGATGATTTTTTGTTTAGAACTTTTTCTTTTAAAGGGTATGCTTCTTCCATGCTTATCTCAAGTGTGGTAGAGATTGTTAGGTAGTTTGAACATACCATTTGAAATTTATTTTTTACTTAATAGACTACTAGAGTATGTTATTTGATTTTTTTACCTGAGTGTAATATATCAAATGATATTGTAATCTTGTCCTTTAGTGAAGTGGGCGATGAAGCCATCCTGAAAGAGCTTTTGGAAAAATATTTGACAGTTGGTGATGAGGTAAGTATTTCTAATTTATTTATGCTATTTTATAGTCTGTCTACTGCAGGATATGTTTAAAAGTAATGGTTGTGCGTAAATTCACTCAAATTTATGCTTTATTCTGCTTAATTTATGCAATATTAAAGGAACAATGCTTTCTTTATTGCAAAAATACAGTAGATTGCCAGCCTTAAAATTTCTGAAATGGGTATTTCCTGATTTTCTATGGAGTGTATTTTTTATGATAATCTGTAATTCCCTGGTTTGTGCAAATTCTAGTGCTTTAATTAGATAGGGTTCATGTGACAGAATTAGGCTGCAATACTTATTCACATGCGCATGATTCATTTGAGATGAAACAAACACAAAATTCTAAAATTATTTAAAGAGAATACAAATTGAACTGTCCTTCATTCTAAAAATTGGTAAAATGAGTATTTTTACTGTGGATTTCATGAACAGTATTCATTCTAGGATTTATTTATGATTTAAATGCTTAAAGTTCTCTCTCGCCCATTACATGTGGTACTCCTAAATCTAGTACGCGGATATTTTTTTAACAGAATTTTGGTTTTATTAGAGCTTATGAGATGAACCAAAGGTTAATCCCACAGAAAAATTAAAATTATTTAGTACGTGGATATGATTATGTTTTCCTCCAAAAATTCTGTCTTTGCCTGGAATTTGGTTTTATTGAAGGATTTTTTAATGCCTGTAATCTACAGTGTTTAGTAGACTTTCTTTTTCTGAAGATTATGGCAGTTTACTTGAATCCAAAACTGGCATACACCACTCTCTCAACATTTAGAAGTAACATTGCTAGAGAAAAATGATATTTTTGCTGGAAAAGCTCTGCATACTCAGTTTGAAATCAATCCATTTCCTTATATTTATTTAAATATTCCAATTATTTTCAGGTGGGAAAAAGGAAGGCTTTGAATATTTTTCTGAAGCAATTTTTGAAGATATTTCAGAGCTGGAGACCTTTGAATCTAATCCGAATTCCTGGAGAAGCTTCTGTTATTCTAGAATATGTGGGTGATGTGGTTGCTAGCTGCAGATTCGGTCATCCTGATGATGTAATATTGGTCTTGATAGATGAAATATCTTTTGCAACAAAACTGCTTACTGAGAGTGAGTTGGTGGCTTGCCATAATGGGCTCCTTTAGCTTTATTTTTTTTATGTCAATATTTATCAATGCACAAAGCACTTAAAAAATAACACATTTAGTATAATGCTTGCTCCATTACTTGTGGACCTGTCTTTGTTATTTTTTGTGTTATGGAATATGATTCTTCCATTGTTCGGACTAATTCATGCTTTTGAGCCTATTATATTGCTTCATTTTATAACTGTGGTGTTTAACTGCAAATTATATGCAGGTCAATTAGGTTTCACAACAAACTTTGGCATTGCCGCTGAATCGTTGATGGCCTTAGATGCATTGAATATTGCAACTCTATCTACTCATAACTGCAAAATTTTTGGATACCATGCTGGAGTTCAGAAAATCACGACCATGATGAAAGGTATTCACATAATATTTTCCTCTACCCTGTTGCCTCTTGTGAACATGACCTTTTGATCTACCAAATGCTTAAGCAATGGACGTTTGAAGGGCCCTAATGTTGGATTGGGCTTTAAATGGTTCTTAATTTTATTTGTGGACATGTTTGTTTTTTTGTTGGCATGGCATTGTATTAGAATTTGACCCCAGATGTTGTTTCTGTAGTAATTATTGAGATTTTATTTTATTTTCCAAATATTAGTTCATCCTATGATGTCATCATTTTATTTTTTCCTTATACTGAAAATTAGAATCTGATTCTTTTTACCTGCACCTGTTCTTGGTCTTCCAGCTGCTGTTGTCCAACTTCGGACTATGATAGGTGCACTTCCAGTGGACGCAGGATCATCAAATAGTATCACACAGAGAACTAGGAGTTTGCAGAATATATTGGTTATGGTTGTATCAATCATCTGTAATTTTGTTGACTTTCCTTCAAGAATAGAGGAAAATTTTCAGTCACAACATGAAAATACAGAGCCATATGAAGGAAGAACTTCTGGCATAGAAACTTATTCCTCTTGTAGTGTGGACTCTTCAATTCATGGAAAAATATTGTCTTGGCATCAGACAGCAGTTGTGGCTGTTATGGAGGCTGGTGGCCTTAATTGGTTAGTAGGTAAGGTATGCAGTTTCTGCTTTTGTCCATGATTTTACATATCTAATAGCATTTAGCAGATATCATGGATTACTTTGATACTAAAAGCTTATCTTCAAATGATTGAATTGACATACTTCAGTGTTCATAATTATTTGTCTGCATCAACTGTCTAATACCTTAATAACAAGAATATTCTTCTCCTAAATGAATGTCTATATTGTTCATTTCCTCATCATATAATGTTTTGGAGTTTTGTACTGATGGATGCATGTATTACGTTGGTATTATCAGAGATATTGCGTTTGATGAGGAGACTGATTTTGAAAGAACAGTGGATTGAAATTTCGCTTCAGCGCCTGACTCTCCGAGCACTTCAGTTAGTCTTGGCAGATAATCCCCGTGGACAAAATCATTTTCGCAGTATAGGGGGTCTGGAAGTGTTGTTGGATGGTCTAGGAATTCCCTCAATTGATAGGTTAGTTGAAAAACTCATTGAACTTCAAGAAAAAGTGTTCATTTGGCCTTTCTGTACAATGCAGTTACCGGTGTGTTTTTTTGTTTTCCATATATAAGTTCCTTGAATAATTTATTTTTCTTGTGCAGTGCCAAATATCAGTTGCAAGATGTTTTTGATCTCCACGTGCTCTCATTAGAAGTTCTTAGGGAAGCTGTGTATCCTTTCAGGCTCTGTTAGTTAGACATATGGTTGAAGGCAACTTAGATGCGTTATCTTAAATTTCGAAAATATTGCTAAAGATATGCTTTTCTTAGAAGTGTGAAATATGTATTTTTCTTGACTAGTATATAGATTTGGAAATTTCGGAAATTTGCAATTTTTTTGTGAGAATGGAAGGGTACAAAAGTTTGCAAATAGCTTTTGTTCACTTGCATTTATAATTCAAGATGGCAAGTGTTTCAAGATCTTATCAGGAGGCGAAGATTTAAATGAATATAATGGAGAAAAAAATGCCTCAGAAGTGCATAAAGTAGAGCTCTCTCCTTTAAACCCGTGCCATCAATCATTTAGTCAACATTGGAGGGACTATGTTTCCAGGTTGTGTTCAGCGCTCTGTCATTTTCTTTTTGAAGCTGAAGAATTGAAGATATGTCCTATCTGGTCAAACATGAGCAGGAATTCAATATCCGTCTCTCCCATGTACATAGAGCTTTGTTTGAAGTGGTTCACAAAAGTACTCCTTACTGTTTTTCCATGTATCAGGGCTTGTTCAGATGAAAACAAGATTCCTAGCCACTTGAGGTACATCAATGAACTGTCTGATTATATGTTTCCTCTTCATTTGAAGCATGTATTAATTGAATATTCACATTTCCTACAGCTAAAACATGAAATGCATGCTTTGTTATACTTTTTTATTATCTAGTTTTCATTTTATTATGTTTTCTTGCCAGGATCCTTGTTATCACATTGCAGAAATATGCGCTCTTTGTGTTTAAGAAGCTTCTTCTTTCATTGCCATCGTTGATTGATGTCTTCCGAGCAGAGTGCATTTGGGATTTGATCTTCTCCGAGAATTTTTTCTACTTTGGTCTGGCTCCAGCTGAACGCTCTCCGAAATGTTGCCATGGAAGTGCTGTTTCTTCCAGTGTTACTGAAAGAAACTGTCGACATAGTTTGATAGATGATCAAGTTGATGCATATGGTGATGGAAATTTTCAACATGAAGTAATCTCATTCCTGGATTATGCGTCAACCTTAACTGGGAGCACAAATAATTTGGTTTAGCCACTTTCTCTTTCCTTGCATAATCTTGTGAAGATACTCTGTTGCTATTATTTTTTGTTTGGTTGCACTGAAGAAGCATCAAAGCTAGAAGAAGATTTCTTTCCCATGATTTTAATGCATGCTTTCACCTGATTGACTAAAAAGCTTATATTATACTATTTTCAAAAGTTGTTAGGGAAAATATGTTTGCAAATTTAGTGGAAATAGAAAAAAAACAAGGAGCAAGAGAGATGTTTCTTTAGTTTCTCATCTACTTCAGTTCTGCGGCATGGCCACTCTGTTCTCTTGCTCAACCTCTTTATCAGTGTATTTTAAATGCATTAATTTCTCTATATTTTGGTTATTTCTTGAAGTACCCTCTCAATGTGGTTTTCCTTTTTCGTATGTTGGTTCTCATGTCCAGATAAGGATGGGTAGGGTGAAGGCAGTGTAAAAACCTTCGTTTGCATATAATTTTATTATGAATCAAATCATATAGCTGACCCCATGTTTTTATTCACTTCAGTACCGTACAAGCAGTATTTCATGGATTATTTGCATATAGTTTAGTCACTTCTTGTGAATCATGTTTCTTTTCCTTTTCTCATTAGTTTCTTATTGGCAGCCTGAATGCAGTGTTCTGATGGATGCCCTGGAACAGTCAGCTTGCAACCCAGAGCTTGGCATAGCTCTTGCTAAGAGCCTGCTTCATATATTGCAGCTTTCAACGGAGAAGACAGTTTCTTCATTTAAGACTCTTGATGCTATTCCTCGTATTCTTAATGTTGCTTGTGTTCAGGTCCAAGAGTTGAGGATGTCCAACAAAACAAATACTATAGCTCAAACTGCTGACAGTTGCACTGAAATTTTTCAAAACACAGAGTTGTCAAGTTCTCCTGAGTTGACACAGAGTTGGATAAAATGTCTTGTGGCATGTATGGAACTATTTGAAAGCTACTTCTCAGTTTCCGAAGATGCAAGATACTCCATTTTGCACAGCTCTCTGTGTATCAGTTGTATTTTTGATTTGTTCTGGGAAGAGAGTGTAAGAAATCAAATACTCAAACATATTCTTGAACTCATGAAGGTATGCCATTGGTGTGTAGGTGGGGTTTATATTTATTTATAATGCAAATTGGTGAAAATCATCTTTTTAGCAGGTAGTTCCAACTTCTGACGAGGATCAAAGGGGAAAACTGTTCGTGTGCTCTAAGTACTTTGGGATGTTCACACAAATGAAAGAACAAGTCATGGAATTTACGGGCCCTTCAGTTGAGTTACTGGTTGCAGTGAGAGCAATGCTCGTAACAGATCAAGAGGTATGAACACTGTCATATTCAAGTTACACACCCTTAAATCTGCATTTGATGTGCCTGATTGATGTTTCTCAATGCAGTACTATCAAGCATTGTTCCGTGAGGGAGAATGCTTTTTGCATATTTTGTCTTTGTTGAATGGAAACATGGATGTAGACAAAGGTGAAATATTGGCTTTGAACGTCATTCAAACTCTGACATATTTGCTATCCATGAATGATTCTTCTAAGGTACTCTTTTGATTATTCCAAGGGATATCCAACCTTTATATGATATTAAAGGTGCTTTCTGTTAGGAAGATTTTGGTCATCAGTTTTTTATTGTCATACTGATTAGTACTTCCTAGATCACCGCCTATTGTTTCTTAATAGTTACTGAGTTTCTTAGATCCTTTTTCAGATTAGATTGGGAAACTGAAAAGGGAGTTTCTGTTTCATAGAAATTTTTAGAGATGCAAAATTTGGGGAATTAAGAATGACCTTGTTAAAGGTGCATGCTGCGCACATCTATTGCAGGCTAAACCATTACCCATTTCGAATTATTAACTATTTTATAAAATACTCTTTCAGAAAATGCAAATCTATTTTTCACATTTAATGATCATCCATTTGAATTGTGCATGCTACTTTGATCATTTATTAGTAGAAATGTTTTAATGATAGTGCTTCTGTGAATTTGCTCGAAAACTATATCTACTTGCAATAATTTTTTTATAGAGTATCTTCCTGTGTCTATCTCAGGAGAACAAGACTTCACCCACAACCTACTCGCTAGTGAAACTTCATATATATTGTGTAGTTAGTGAAGCATAACATCATATGATAATCTTATTAAAACGCTGATGAATTTGGTGGTTAATTAATGTGTGATAATTTAATTTTATTGAAATCTTGTTTTCCAGATGACTTTTAGGGCCCTTGTTGGTGATGGTTATCAGACTTTCCGGAGTTTGCTGTTGGATTTCTATCAATGGAAGCCTAGTCAAGCACTTTTAGACACATTGCTTGACATGCTGGTTGATGGAAATTTTGATCTTAAATTGAATTGCATCATAAGGGTAAATCACTTAATGCAAGCTTTAGATTGATTACTTTGGTGTATAAACAACGAAACTGTGTTACTTTTCTGTTCTAATTTTCCAGAATGAAGATGTGATCATGCTTTTTCTCTGTGTACTCCGCCAGGTTGTTCTTGTAATGGGCTCAATTTCTTTTCTCTGAATTACTGTAATCACATTTAAGTTGTGTTTTCCTGAAAGATTTTTATATTATATTTTGAACTTTTGCTTACTAATTAGTGTTATATGATAATTGGGCAGAGCAGTGATTCATTGAAGCACTATGGGCTGGATTTGTTCCATAATATACTAAGAGATTCTTTATCCAATCGAGCATCATGTGTCAGAGCAGGAATGCTTGACTTTCTTCTTGACTGGGTTTCACAAGACAGTAGTGATATATCAGTTTCCAAAATTTTCCCATTGATTGAGGTGATTGGAAGCCATAGCATTTCCGGGAAGGATATTCGAAAAATATTTTCCATGCTTCGTGGTGAGAAAACTTATCCTCAGGAACACTTGTGCTCAACACTATTAATGAGCATGCTGACAATGATGAAGGAGAAGGGTCCTACAGCATTTTTTGATCTCAATGGCCTTGATTCTGTATGTTTTGTTAATTTATGTGCAGAATGTGCCTTTCCAGTACCCAGAATGCTATAATCTTTGATACTTTTCTTATGTTTCTTCAAGCTTCTGATTTTACACTACATAAGGTTTAAGTATTTGATTCTAAATCATTCCCACCATCTTGAAAACTGTTTCCCCCTTATATTTGATTATTTAGTAAAATTGTTTTTTCGTTTTGCTTAACATATAAGAGAAGATAAATCTATAATATATTGTGATTCTGGTTGAATCAATACATGTTTTAAGGTATAATGGGTATTTTTTATGACGAATTGTCAGAAGTTATGATAATGGAATATGTAATGTGGCATTCTAGAGTTTGTTTATGTTAATATTGTCCTGATTCTATAGAAAACTGTAAACCCATGTATGAAACATTGTCTTGTTATTCCCATATCAACCTTAATATAAAACCGATTATGAAATTTTGTCTCTTGCAGGGCATAGTGATACGGAGTCCAGTTCACTGGCCTGTGAACAAGGGATTTTCTTTTACATGCTGGCTTAGGGTAGAATGTTTCCCAGTGGATGCACCTATGGCACTTTTCAGTTTCCTTACAGAGAATGGAAGGGGGTGCTATGCTGTGCTGGTCAAGGACAAGCTGATTTACGAGGTGAATCTTCCTAGCTTCTTTTTTCATTACTTGATTGGTTGAAAGACTCGTATAGTGGATGTATAATCACAAGTTTATAATCATCGATAAAGTAATACTGCCTTCTGTTTTATACTTCTCATGTTCCAGTCAATAAGTCAAAAAAGACAATCTGTTGTGGTGAATTTTACTGCCATTGAAAAGAAGTGGCACTTCATTTGTTTAGTGCACTCTGTTGGTAGAGCATTCTCTGGAGGAAGCCAGCTGAAATGTTATTTGGATGGGGTTCTTTTAGGTTCTGAGAAGTGCAGGTATGATGATAGCAAACCGGGTACTGCATTTCTCCATTTCCGCCATGTTGATTGATAATTAAGATCTTATTTTATGTATTTCAGATATCCCAAAGTCAATGATGCTTTCAGTTGTGCTATTGGCACTAGAGTAAATACACTTTCACATGAGGAAGGGAATGCTTATTCCATCAAAGATAGTTACCCCTTTTATGGTCAGATTGGTCCTTTGTATTTATTCAGCGATGCAATATCTTCAGAACTTGTGCAAGGCATATTTTCTTTGGGACCAAGCTATATGTACTATTTTAGTGATAATGAAGTTTCAGTTTATGTGAATAACTTTTTTTCTGGTGGAGTCCTGGATGCTAAAGTAGCCCTTTCTTCAAAAGTTGTCTTTGGACTTAATGCACAGGTACTTTCTAGTCTCCCTATGTTATTTTCTGTGTGAATGGCTTTTTCCTCTTGGCCTCCAAAATAATAGCGCAAGTGATAACTTCCAGGCAAGTAATGGTAGAACATTGTTCAATGTCGCATCATCTGCAGAGTCTGTACTTGAAAAAGAGAATTTTGAGGCAGCCATGTTGGTTGGAACTCAGCTATGCTCTCGACGACTTCTGCAGCAGATCATTTATTGTGTTGGGGGGGTCTCTGTATTTTTCCCATTGTTATTGCATTTTGATATTCCTGAAAGCATTAAGGGTGATCAACTTGGAGGGAAAATATTTTCCCCTACAATAAATGGACGATTCTCAAATGAAACTATTAAGCTAATAGCATCTGTATTAGATGAGAATCCAGAAAATCAACAACACATGCTGCAAATTTCAGGATTTCCAATACTAGGGTTCCTTCTGCTATCTATGCCTGCAGAGCTGATAACTTTGGATACCCTTTCAGCATTGAAGCATTTATTTATTGTTGTTGCTAGCAGTGGTAAAGCAAGCATTTTGATCCTTTCAGATTTTTACAGTCTTAAATTGAGTTAAATATGTTATTTACCGAATTATTGGTTACATGTTTTCTTAAACCTCACACTGTTTTCTGTTTCATCTCCAGGTTTGGCTCCTTTGCTTGTCAAAGATGCTATTTCATTTGTTTTCCTTAATCCTGATATATGGGCTAGAGTAGCTTACAAAGTGCAACGTGAATTATACATGTTTCTCATCCAGCAATTTGATGATGATCCGAAGCTGCTTAAGAGTCTCTGTAGTTTTCCTCATTTGCTTGACATTATTCAACAATTTTATTCTGATTCTTCTGAAAGTAATGATTCTCTAGAAAGCAAACTATTGTTTCATGCTACTGGTGGTAAAAGTGGTGTTGAGAATCCAGAGAGAGAAGAAATTCGTAAAATCCGTCTCCTTTTGTTTAGTCTCAGTGAGATGACTCTCAGGTATGATGCTGATGATCTTATTGTTTCATATTCTGATTTCGATAGTGGTTTAACTTTTAAACCAATTTTAACATTTTTCTCACTTGGATTTGCAGTGAGGATATAACAACTCCTGATGTAATGGCTCTCGTGGCATTTTGCAAGACCTGCCAAAATTTGGATTGCCTTGAAGACATATTGAACATGATCATCCGTGCTACTTTCCAGAAAAAAATGCTTTCTTCCTTTATTGATCAAGTAAATTCAGTTGGTGGATGTATCATTTTTGCCAATCTACTGGAGAGGTATTTATATTTAATTCAAGAACTTAGGTCATATGCCGAAATTTCCTGTTGTGGTTTACGTGTTAGGGCTAGAAGCACCTTATTTGTGTGGTTGTATCCATTTTGTGCTGGTTTAATCAAGATTCTGAGCACCTTATTTGTGTGGTTGTACCCATTTTTGTGCTGGTTTAATCAAGATCTGATTTATCTGAATTGCTGCCGTCATAACAGGAATTTTGAGCCAGTTAGATTGCTTGGTTTACAATTTATTGGAAGACTTCTTTATGGGCTACCAACGCAAAAGAAAGGATCCAAATATTTTAGCATTTCTCTTGGGCACTCTAAATATTTTGCTGAAGGCCATGGAAAAACCAGTGGAGATTTGCAACCAATTTTTCCCCTGATATCTGACATGATCTTTGAGTTTCCACCAACAGATTTACTTTGTGCTACATTGTTTGATATTCTTCTTGGTGGTGCCAGCCCAAAGCAGGTTGTGTACCATTTTTCTTTTCTATCATGAATGATCCCACGGACCAACTTTTCTTCTGAATGCTCATTGTTGGCTTGCATGAAAGATTAACATGCTTCCTTTTATTTCCAGGTTTTGAGGAAGACTAATCAATCTGATAGAGAGAAAGAGGGGACAAATAATACCGAGTTTGTCCTTCCCCAGGTTTTACCTCTCATTTTCAGGTTCCTGTCATGCTGTGAAGATAGCTCTTCAAGAATAAAAATCATGGGAGATCTTCTGGATATATTATATTCAAATCCGTCAAATATAGATGCTTTTATGGTATGAGTAAAATTGTTTGCTTCTACACCTGCCAAAGGTATTCCATTCTCTTACTGGTAAAATATCTCATGTAGGATAATGGATGGAATGCCTGGTTGGCTGCTTCAGTAAAACTTGATGTTATAAAGAATCATAAGCATGTTAGTGGCGGCGACTTTGCGATGGATGAGAAGCACTTCGTGATGAATATGTACACACTTGTTCTTTTACATCGTATTCTTTCAATGAAGAACGGCTGGCAGGATTTAGATGGGACAGCTAATTTCTTGTTGAATCAGAGTGAAGTGGTAGGTGTACTAGCTCTTTTGTCTCTCTCTCCCTCTCTTTCTGCCTTTGTTGAAGATAGAAGACTATACGTGTTTAACTATTTGCAGGTTGGAATGCCATATCAATCTTTTCTTCGTGATTTATACGAAGGCCTCACTCAGAACCTAATAACTGCATTTAGTGAAGAAGATAGTTATCTCTCTCCCCTTTGTCGGGACAACATATTATATCTGGTAAAGTTAGTTGATGAGGTGCTCATTTGTGAAATGGGTTATTGTCTTCCGGTGAGTGTCTTGCCTCATAATTCTCTCATTTTATTTTTAGTTTTTGAATCTTCTTCAATTGAATTTTTTGTTTGTATGACTGTAATCTTACCGAAGATTTAGACTGTGTTTCAATTCCATCGATCCGCTGAGCAACGATTTATTCAAGCCCCAGAATGTTTACTCTAGCGTGCCAACTTCTTGAAATTTGCATCTATTTTTTTCCTATTATTTAGTAAACTTAGGCAGAATGTTTTCTGAGATAGACACATGATTTAAATCAAGGTAGTAAATAAAATAAAAAAATGTGATTATAATCTATTTTTAAAGTTAGTTAATGCGATCGTTTTTGTATAAATTTTCATTATTTTCCATTTTTTATTTTAGAAGTTGAGCTTATTGAAGTAAGATGATTAGAATCTTTCTTGTTTTCTCTCACCCTCTGTTTTTTTTTGTTTTTCCGGATCGAACACATGCCTTATTGAGTAAACAACAAACTGCTAGGCTACCTCCCATGACATTCCACTTGGATTTATGACACTTTCGTTTTTGCATCCTTTTTATCTCCCATGCTTTAATTTATTAACTAGAATAACGTTTTTGCTTATAGTTTCCTTCTAGCAAGGCAAACTTTCCACAGTTTCTGGAGATAGATGGCGGCCCAGACTTAAGTGATTCCTTGTTTGAGGTTTTACAGGAAGAATCTACTGAGCGTATACTGGGGTACCCTTTGAATTTTTTTGACTAATAATGTTGCACTGAAGTTTTTCTTTATCAGTCGACTGTGTTTATGTCTTTTGTATATAAAATTAATATAAATGTATTAAAGCCAATCTTGTAGGTCATAGATTGACATCCTTCGTCATGGCTTCTTATCTGCACTTGTATTGCTATTTAGTGGCGACCAATTTATTCACGTATTTTATCAATTTTGTTACTTCTTTTAATAGGGGTCCTGGGATGGACAGCCAGCTTAACTTCAACGAAAAGGCACAAAATTATGATGATTTGTGGACCATATATGACAAAATGTGGATACTGATCAGCAAAATGAACGAAAAGGAACCCAGCAAGGTATTGTCAAGGTCTTCATCGATAACAGTGCCATATTTGAGCCAAAGAGCTCGTGGCTTGGTAGAGTCCCTCAATATCCCTGCTGCTGAGATGGCTGCAACTGTGTCCGGTGGAATTAGCAACGTGTTGGTTGGAAAGTTAAATAGAACTGTTCACAAAGCCATTCAGTTTCGAGGGGAAGGATGCTCAAGATTTGTAAACCGCCTAATAATTTTCTATCTTTGTAGATCATCACTTGAGAAAGCATCTTATAGTGTACAGCAGGTAGTGCGAATTCTGCCTTCGCTTTTGGCTGCTGACGATGAGCAAAACAGGAATAGACTGCATTTTTTCATCTGGTACTTTTACAAATATCCTTGAATTCTGAATTTTATTTTCATTTAAATTGAGTTTTCCAAGTGTAACGTGATTCTTAATTTTCAATATGCGTCGTTGTTTGTTTTTTTCTGTAGGACATTGCTTGTTGTGAGGTCCCAGTATGGAGTGCTTGATGGTGGTGCTCGCTTTCACGTCATTTCTAGCTTGATACGAGAAACTATCACCTGTGGGAAACCCATGCTTGTTACAACTCTTACTGGTGGTGATGATTTTTCTGAGTTCCTTAGTAGTTCAAAGCATTGGAGTACTGTACTCAGTTTCATCCAAAAGGACAGACTTCTTGCTGCGGTGAGTTCCTGTATCTTTACTGAATGAGTTGTTGTTCAGTATATGGTGTTGCTCAGCATTCTTGTTTGCTCAAACTTCTTTTCATGTTGCTCATTTGTGGCTCTCAGAATGATATGTTGGTATGTAAATAACAAAAATAATAATTAGTCAGTTTTGCTTCAAAGTAGCATAGGAATTCATTGAAGAGATGATAATATAGAAGTATAATTTTTTTGCAATATAATTTAGAGGGCATGACATTCTCAAGTTTTTGTTATGTAGGTTGCTGATGAAGCAAAATACATAACGAGCGTCAAAACTGACAGAACTTTGCAGTTGGATGAACTGTTCAATAAAATAGAAGAAAATGCCAGTATGGACATTGAATTAAAGAAAACTTTGGCGGTTCAAATGAATAGGAGTTTGCATAACATTCTTGCTTCTGAGGACAACCGTAGATCATTGTTCCAGCTATCAATAGATGAAGACCAACAAACTGTTGCAGTATTGTTATCAATGCAATTTTATTGGATACAACATTTTACATGTTCTCCTACTTATGGATTCAATTGCCCATGTTAAAATTTCCAGTTGATTCTTTGACAGGAAAAGTGGATTCATACCTTGCGATTTATGTTTGATGAAAGGGGTCCATGGGCAGCCAATTCTTTCCGAAACAGTGATGTTTTGCACTGGAAACTTGACAAAGCAGAAGATAAATGGAGGCGCAGGCTAAAGTTTAGAAGAAATTATCATTTTAATGAGAAGCTTTGTCACCCTTCGTTATTAACAGCGGACAATATGTCTGCTTCTTCCACCGATGATAGCAAACATGGTTTTGAGACAAATGATCTAGATAAGATTAAGCAACTTCCACTGAAAGGAATTAGAAATTTCTCCGATGAGGGCCCCAATGAACCTATTATGGGTGACACTCAGCAAACACTTGCAGAAACTGAGGAGTCCTCGAGGAAAAATTTTGAGGTGAGGGGAGAGACCTCTCAGCAATCAATTGCACAGGGGGGTTTTCCCTCGATGAAGAAATCAGATGACTCAGAGGTATTTTTCGAATGTATGAAAGATATAAAATTGTTTTTTGTACCTCCCAACAAATGAAATGAATGAAAATCTTTCCGTTCAAAAAATAAAAAATAAAATTGTTTTTTGTCGTAATTATTGTTAGCTGATTAATGTTTTCAGGTTCTTTTGATAATTCCCTGTGTTCTTGTGAGCCCAAAGAGAAAGATAGCTGGGAGAATGGCAATCATGAAGGAATTCTTGCACTTCTATGGTGAATATTTGGTGGAGGGTACTGGAAGCTCGTCTGCTCTTAAAAACTATTACCCTTCTGGTGAATTCAATTCTGGAGAACTTGAAGATTTGGTTGGTGCTCAGAGGAAGAAGTTCTTTAAACAGAAAATGAATTTGAGTTTGGATTTTAAAAGTCGAGGTATTGGTGAAAAAATTAATTCAGATAATAGAGATGACGGTCAAAAGATGAAGCGCCATAGGTGGTGGAACATGTCTATGGTAATGATCTAAGTTTCAAAGTGTAATGACGTTCATTATCTAAATAGTTTTTGTGCTTGTGGTGTGATTCTTGTTTCTTCTCCTTAATTCTTTCTAGATTAAGGCTGTTCACTGGACTAGGTATTTGCTGAGGTATACTGCAGTAGAGATCTTCTTCATTAACTCTGTTGCTCCAGTATTTTTCAATTTTGCTTCTCAAAAGGTGGCCAAGACCGTGGGAGGCTTGATAGTGTCCACCAGAAATGAGTATGTATCTTTCAAGGGGCTGAAGGACAGGACTGGGTTTATTTCTTTTGTTGATAGACGTTTGGCTCAAGAAATGGCTGAAACTGCCAAAGAAAGCTGGAGGAGAAGAGATATCACCAATTTTGAGTATCTTATGATTCTGAACACCCTTGCAGGAAGGTCATACAATGATGTAACCCAGTATCCAGTGTTTCCTTGGGTGTTAGCAGACTATTGGTCTGAGACTCTTGATTTGAAGAAGTCATCCACTTTCAGAGATTTGTCGAAGCCTGTTGGAGCTCTTGATCCAAAACGCTTTGAGGTTTGTGAATGTTATTTTTTGAGGCTGGAGGTTCTCTCTCATCTTGTTCCTTTTTTTCTTGTCTATGTAATATTTTGCGCGTTTTAATGGCTCAGGTTTTTGAGGACAGGTATCATAACTTTGTAGATCCTGATATTCCCAGGTATATTAAAATGTTTCCATCACCTAGCTAGCCTCCCTTTCGTGCTTTGTAATATACATGAGTTTGATATCAAAACACTTTTTTTGTTAACTGGGGTGTGATATGATATTAATTAAGAATAACAAATAGTTATTCTTAAATTTCGAAAAAAGTGATCCACAAGGTTTTTATATTGATGGCTGTCTACTGATCTAAATGCGATATGCAATAGAAATAATGTGTTATTATTGATGTTTCTGTTGCTGCAGTTTCTATTATGGTTCTCATTATTCCAGCATGGGGATTGTCCTCTTCTATCTTCTTAGATTAGAGCCATTCACTGAACTCCATCGTACTCTGCAGGTATACTGTATTTCTGCATAGTTTCGTTCAAAAACAATTTCATAGTTCCGTTAAAAAAAATACTATATTTCTGCATAACTAGCTCAATCTGGAAGTTTGTCTGCCTTACTCTTTTCCTTGTTTGGGATTCTGAGTCATGGGTTTTGGTTTGATTTTCAGATATTTTTTCGTGCTTATTTTCTCTCAATCTTGTGATGTATCAGGGTGGAAAATTTGACCATGCAGACAGGCTATTTCAAAGTATTGAAGGGACTTTCAAAAATTGCCTTTCGAATACTAGTGATGTGAAGGAGTTGATTCCCGAATTCTTTTATATGCCAGAGTTTCTCATAAATTCAAATTCATATCATTTCGGGATAAAACAAGATGGAGAGCCACTAGGTGATGTTTGCCTCCCTCCTTGGGCCCAGGTCTGATTTCTCGCGTGTCATAGCATTTGAGTTTACGCTGGATTTTTTTTAACGCAAATGATATTTCATTTACTTGCTACCTTATGAACAAGGTATTCTTAAGATACAAAAATAAAAATGCAGTATTTTATGATATCTATGCAACCACATAGTGGTAAAGGTTTTAAGCATTAATTAGTATCCATCTTGCTTGATTAGTTTTGTCTGTTTTAAAATAAGCAATTCTTTATGTTGCCTGGTGAATTTGATTTGGTTGTTCCTTTCATAGTTTTCTTAAGGTTAGCAACGAAGAGATAAACTGTGTTTGATTGACTTAAAAACTACTTTCACCGTATATCTTCAGGGGTCACCAGACGAGTTCATTAGTAAAAACAGGGAGGCTCTTGAAAGTGAATATGTTAGCTCAAACCTCCACCAATGGATTGATTTAATATTTGGATACACGCAACGTGGAAAACCTGCTGTTGAGGTATGCATAAAAGGATTTCCTACTTGATTGAGAATGACTTACATTATTATGAATTCTCCTGAGGCTACAATTTGTTTACAGGCTGCAAATGTGTTTTACCATTTGACATACGAAGGTTCTGTCGATCTGGATAACATGGAAGATGACTTGCAAAGGTTAGCTGTTGAAGATCAAATTGCAAATTTTGGTCAGACGCCAATTCAAATTTTCCGTAAGAAGCATCCACGAAGAGGGCCACCTATCCCGATTGCCCACCCTTTGAGATTTGCTCCTGGGGCTATCAATATAACTTCTGTTGTCCCAAACATGAAAAATTCACATTCAGCAATCGTTTCAGTTGATGTTATTGACTCATATATCGTCACTGTAACCCAAGATCTTGTTATGTCTGTAAAGTTGTGGATGACAACGGACTTGCAGTCCGGTGGGAACTTCACATTCTCTGGATCTCTGGTATGTTGCTCGCAAAGTTTACAATAACTTCATTTGTCTTTATTTATATATCTCGTGTGTTTACTTTATTTTGACTTACAGGATCCCTTCTTTGGGATTGGTTCAGATGTTCTTCCACCTTGTAAAATAGGGCGCCCTCGTGCTGAAAACTTCGAGCTTGCTTCTTCTCAATGTTTTACACCCTTACAAACTTCACTTGAGAATTTTCTCATTTCTTGTGGAAACTGGGAAAGCAGTTTCCAAATCATTTCCCTCACAAATGGGAGAACTGTGCAGAGCGTTAGATATCACAGAGACATTGTCAGTTGTGTTGCCGGTAATTTTCAGCTTAACCGAAATTCTTTGAATTTGTCGTTAACAGAGTAATGATCTTTTATTGTTATATTTTGTCTGTTCAGTTACATCTGATGGAAGCTTTCTAGTTACTGGGAGCTATGATACGACTGTTATGATATGGGAGTTTCTTCATTCCTCAAGGGCTTCCGATAAGCGATCTCGAAATTCACGTGCATATATTCCCTCGAAGGACTTTATTATTGCCGACTCCCCGCTCCATATACTCTGTGGACATGATGATATAATTTCATGCTTACATGCAAGTTCCGAGCTCGATCTTGTGATAAGTGGTTCGAAAGACGGGACATGCATTCTTCATACATTAAGTGAAGGAAGATATATAAGATCTATTTGTCATCCTTGTGGTATACCTCTATCAAAGCTTGCGGTGTCTCGTCACGGACGTATTGTTCTCTACGCAGATGATTTGAATTTGCAACTTTATTCGATAAACGGAAGACATATTTCAACGGTAGAGTCGAATGGACGTGTTAGATGCCTTGAAGTGAGTTATTGTGGTGATTTTGTTGTTTGTGGAGGAGAGCAGGGGCAGATTGTAGTAAGGTCAATGAATAAGCTTGAAATGATAATGAAATATAGTAGTGGGATTGGGAGAACATTAAGTTCACTGTGTGTGACTTCAGAAGAATGTTTGATAGCTGGGACTGGTGATGGTAATCTTTTAGTCTATTCTGTTGAACCTCCTCAGCAACGTAAACGTCGATGAAGGGAAAGTTATTAGGTTGTGAATATTGCCATTTTTTTATACAAATCTTGTGATTCTATGCAGGTTAGTGATTCTTGATGTTTTATTATACAAATAAACCGTGAACAATTTGACCTGAGGTGGTTTGCTATCATAAT
>RWGZ01000057.1:0-21287 GCA_009725065.1 Utricularia reniformis
GATTGGTGATTCGGTAAGAACTTGCTTCATTTCGACATAATGTTCTTTCTAAAATTGTCTTCTTACAGACAGGATTACCAGACATGTATGTTGTCCCAACTGGAATGGAAGGCATTGTGAACTATTTCAAAGATCGATACGAAAACAAACCAATGTTCGTTACCGAAAACGGTAAGAATCGGAAATTACAGAAATACCCGAATCAGATTTGTTTATCGCATTCAAAAATAATGCAGGCTACTCATCTCCTACAATGGAGGTTGATTCGTGCGAACATGATGTGGAGAGGATCGAGTTTCATCGATCGTATTTAATGTATCTTGCTCGAGCGATAAGGTTTTGTTTATCGTAATTCGTTTTTATTATCGACATGTGTTGTAAGAATCGATGTTGTAGGAATGGAGCTGATGTTAGAGGATATATGATATGGAGCTTAATGGATAATTTCGAGTGGACTTTCGGCTATACCGTTAAGTACGGACTGTATCGGATTGATAATCGTACGTTGAATCGAGTTCCTAAGCTCTCGTCTTATTGGTATGCAGATTTCTTGAGTGAAAATGCATCATTTGTTAGATATGAATGAATATTATGAATTTAAGCTAAGATGTGAATAATAAAAAAAGAAAATGATGTGAATAATAAAATGAATATTATAAAAAAAGATGTGAATTAAATTCTTTAATTTTCTAATAGTTTGTAAGATTATATTTGGGAGATGTTTACTATTCATCATAGATACTTGAAGATAAAACTGTTTTAGTCCTTTTTATTTTATATTGTTGAAAAAGTCATATTTATTTTTGTATGTGATAAAAATAGGTCATAGGACGTTAAATGTTGATGGAAAACATCCAAAACTTGAAATAGAAACATATTTCATGCGTTGTTGTTTTACGGGCGTGAAAGTTGGGTTCATTAAATCAATGTTTTCATACCGGTCCAGAATTTCATACCGATCCGGACAAGTAGACCGGTATAAAAAAATTAATTTAAAAAAAAAAAAAATAAAATAATTATTTTTTCCGGGTGGACCTGGGATAATCAGGGTTCCTACTCGGTACCGGGTTGTATCGGTCAAAATACCGATGCAACCTGGTATTTGCATACCGGCCGGTATATCGACGATATGCTAAGTCAGACACAAAATGTACTAAAACCGAATTTAAATTAAGTAATTGAGCGTGAGAGCCAAATGAATTGAAAGATTCACGTTTGATTCGGGAATGGATTAAGAAAATTTTCAGATTAACTAATAGATAATCTACGTTCATTAACTGATTTATTAGAAATATATATAAAAGAAGAAAATGAGTTTTAAGTGAATATTAGTGAGAAAAATTTAATTTGATTAATTTAAATTATAAGGTTTTGGAATAATTAGAAAATTACAATAATGAAACGATTATGTTTTAACTTCAAATTTAATTATCTAAAGGGCACAAATTTTCCAATTTGAACTTCAACTTTATAACAATGAATTTAGTCATTTGATTAAAATATGATCAAATTAGCTTTTATTGAAAATAAATATGATGAATAATAACATTTCTCTTAACATTAAAGTTAAAGCCGTTATTCACCGTATTCATTTAACGACAAGTGATATAAATGTCACATGTATTAAATATATCTGATCAATTTGAAGTTTAAAAATATATATGATGAAAATAATTTTAAAATTAAATAAATATGATTTTTTATGCTATTTTCTCGATTATATTTATAATATTAATATATTATTTAATGAAAATAAATTTAAAACTCAATTTTTTATTAATTTAATAGTAGATTAGTCAAAATACTTATTTTCCCAATATTTTATTAAACATTAACCAAAATTTAGGCACTTAGGTCAAAATTTTGGCCCAATAAGTCTTATTATATTTAGTTAAATCGATTTTAATTGATTTTTAACATTTAGATCATGATTGAATTGGTTTTTTGGTGACATGATTCGGGTTTGAAACGAGATGATTTTTTGAAGTAGATCAGATCAGTATTAGAACTGGTTCATAGACCGACCTTTCATAAACTATGTTTTAATTACAAATTTAGTCCCAAAATTATGATATATTTAATCCTCTAATTTTTTAATATTTGGTAAATGAGATGCATAAATTGCAAAATTAATTCTTGAATTTAAATTTTGTATGAGAATCAATTTTAACATTTTTATAATTTGTGAATTACAATTATTATAATTATAAAACTTTAAAACTAAATTGTCAAAATAAAAANCCATGATGAACATCTGATTGAACGTGGTCCCTCATCTTTATTATATTTACTTAATTAAACTTTGCTAAAACCAATAAGATCATTACACGTTAACATCATCAACTTAATATTAATATATATATATATATCATTAATATTAAATAAATTTCTATATTTCTCCCATTTACATTATCATTTATCAAATTTTACATTTTTATAATTATCAATATATAATATATATATAAATTGATATTAC
This sequence comes from Utricularia reniformis, assembly GCA_009725065.1. Lineage (NCBI taxonomy): Eukaryota > Viridiplantae > Streptophyta > Magnoliopsida > Lamiales > Lentibulariaceae > Utricularia > Utricularia reniformis. The sequence continues at coordinate 2,477 of RWGZ01000057.1, forward strand.
TATCATTCGGTTTGTTTGGTACTACGATTAAAAGTGTGGTGAAATGGTCCAATAGTGATTTTTTTAATGCACGAAAAACACAAGCTTAATTGCGACGTGATAATCGTTAAAAAACTGTGATATCATTACAGTTGTTAAAACCAGCTTGACTTTATTGTTATTTTGGAAAAGACTCATTTACCCTTACTTCTATTAATTATAATATAATTATATTTATTATTATTATATATATAAGGGTATATTATTATTTTTACATAAATCACGATCATAATACTGCGATTTTACCAAACATACTTAAAAATTCACGATCATCACATCTCACCAAACCGCAATTTTAAAAAGTTAAATCAAACAAACTCATTCTCTTCCACGTGAATCTTCCTTCATCAGCTTCATACTCTTCATTCAATTCTCAACATCGATAATTAAGGTATTGGGCCGTAATTCGCTGGTGGCCCAATTAACGCTAGGCCTATACATGAGTCCATGAATGACAAACATACTCCCATCATTTCTAAGTTGAATCCATGCTACACCGACTCGTTATGATTAAACTCGACTCGATTCTATAAAATAGCAAGATATGTATTTTCGACTAAATATCTCATTTTTATAAATAAAATAATATCAAGTAATAACAAAATAGATAATATCAATGTCGTACAAGTTCAATACTCTCATTGAAGTATAATAATAAGTTTTAGACTTGTGAATTGAAATGAACCAAATTAATTCCGATATCATGTTGAAATTATCGAGTTTGATCAAAATTACGACGGAAGATCGTGAATGAACCGGATTAATGAGAGAATGTAATACATTTAAAATATTAGATCAAGCCATTATACAATAATATTCCACACAAGCGACACACAAAATTGGTCTCCATAGTTTCTTTGTTTTGGTAATTTTGATCTCTAAAGTTTTATAATTTTGATACATAAAGTATGAAAATAACTAAATCAATCCTCATACTTTTGAATAAATATGAGACAAATTCAACATATACATACATAAGTTTTGAAATGAAACGCATAAATGTTTAAATCAAAAAATAATTTTGAAAGTTTCAAAATATAATATGATTTAGTATGATACGGTTTACTATTGAATCTTAAAATATGGTGTTTATCCTTTTATTTACACATTGATGAGACCTTCGAAACCCGGTACCCCGAACCTGGTTAGGCCTAAGCTTAGCCAGGTCAGCGCAAGTGACATAAGCCGAACTTGAAGGCTCAGATCCAACTCTCGTGAATGGACGGCCCGGCGAAGACAAACGGGCCCGAGGCTCGTTCTTATTGATCGGGACCGATCGATAAAGTCATGCGTTCGCCTCCTCATCAGAACCGATCAGTCCAAATCGCACAGAATATGCTTCGGGCCATCCACATTCCTCAACATGTGACAACAACTTCTAACTATCATGTCGGAAGCGTGTTTGACAGAATCGTACGAGCCTCCTTTTGGTCTGGAGATAGCCGACTAGTAGCACCGAAAGGTCTGGCGCCACGTAGCCGTATAGAGCCACGCCCGGAGGCTGTCCCTCCCGACACGAGCCGAACTAGCCGCATGAGACAAGCGCAAAACGACACCCTACTGTTCACATAACAGGAGATGCGTATAAAATGGACATTTGAGAAATGGAAAAATGGTCTCTTTTTCGGTTTTCTGGTGGTTTTCCTTGAGCTTTCCCTTCTCTTGTTATCTCAAAAATAAAGATGACATTTGTAATAAACAACTTGACTATAGGATCGACTAAAAGCATTTCTAGCTCTTAGTCAAGTGGTTTTTCCCCTCATTTTATGAGTTTTTCACTCTAAAATTATCTTGTCTTTTTCTATTTGATTCATAATCGTTTTTCTATACAAAATAAATTAAAATCGAGTTCGTTTTGCAACGAACCTGACAACTGTTGATACCCCCGGTTTTCAGACCACAACACACATAGAGTTTAAATATTGTAGAACTCAATCATAAGAACTTTAAAATTATATTGTATAATACTTTGCTCAGTGAATTAGTACTAGTTCAATTGATCAATTTCACAACGATGAATGTTATTTAAGTACAAGCTAATGACATTAAGGTATTTATAATTTGAATTATTTGTCAATTTATTCTAGTGCTTAAAGTTCACGGGTTTTCTTAATTTGTCATAAATATAGTGCTTTAAATTTTTTGAATGTGAACTAATTCTCATATTTTGAAATTTTGATAAAATTAATTAATTTACTTTATAAATTTTGAGAAAGTTAATTCTCAAAGTTTAATATTTGTGGGTACTGAATGTTTATTTACTAATTTGGGACTAAAGATCCCAAATTAAAATTCGGAGAATGAACATGTCAAAATTACTAAATTTTGAGGATAAAAAATATAATTTTCTCAATTTTGAACGTATTTATGGTGAACTTAAGTTTGAAACCCAGTTTGGTACTAGATTTTTATAATGAAAGTGACCTAGTTAGGGTAATTAATAATCAATTATGGCGTAATAAATATATTTTGTCCATAAAAAAATAATACTAAAACGTGCTTAAATATTATTCAACTACAACTTGCAAGTGCGTGGATTAGTCAGTGTGTTGATTGGATAATAGATATTCTTTTAAGAATTCATACTAAAATTAATTGATATTCGATAAAATAAAACATATCATATTTATAACAATATTATTTACTCATATTTTTTATTTTAAATGTTTAAAAAATATATTGAATCATAAAAATATATGTAATATTTAAGTATCTAAATTAGTAAATACAAAAGTGATTCTTCCACCATTTAATAGTGTTATGATAATTTTACTTATGTTTTCATATTGATTTAGAATTTCGTTCTAGTCTGGAACCAATTTTTTAAAATATATTATAATGATTTTTTAAAAATTATTTATTACTTTTTCGGGTTAGACACGAAAAACTCGGGTTCCAATATGAAAACCCGTTGCCATGTAGTATCACATAAAATATATGTAGCATCGGATATATAATGTATTGACCGTTATACCGGTGCCCAATTGAATCACAAGTTAAAAACACTTCATTTTGAGCAATTTATCATTTAAATCTTAATGGATTCATTTACCATTTTTTTTGAAAAGTTATTAATTATATTAATTTTAATTAAATCATTGAATAATTTAAAAGTACACTCTTAATTTACATAAAAATATATATCTCATATGTTTTACTATGATTTATTTAAATATTATTTAATACATTAAACGAATTACATTATTCCAAGGGTTTTAATAATAATAAAATATTAAATTTAATTTACGAAATTATATATTAAATATTAGAAAATATATAATGGAAAATAATTCATTAATCGAAAAGCTTGTCGTAAATTAGATGTATGTTCTTTAGATTATAATGTGTATGATTGATCATGCACATCACCACATTCATCGATTGTTTGATATAATGTGTATGTCGTATCTTGGGATGGAGATATTGTTTTAATTATTATCGAGTTTTAAAAAAAACTATTTGGAAAACTATGGTGCTTTCATCATAATTTTGATAAAGTATATAATTTAACATTAATATCCTATATAAAATAAATATTTATGTTAATTTAATATAATAATTGCAATATATAATATAAATAAATTTATATATACCATTTATTTGTAAATTAAAATGGTTTTATGTTAAATAGAAACATAAATTATAATTACCTTGCAAGTTTTCACAAATAGATAGACATCTCAACCCGAACATATTGGGGTAGTTTAGTTTAGCTTTTCAAAATCACGGTGAGATGTGGTGATCATAGCGTGCGTTGAGATGACTGTGATAATTATGATCGGGATTTAGAAAATTGTTTATAAAAACTATGGTAATTGTACTGTGATTTTAATAAAATGTATATTTTAGCTTTATATTAATATATTTATTATATATGAATAACAACTATAACATCATATTCATATTGTAGAAATACAAAAACAAGTCAAAATATTTTTAAAAGTGGCATATTAAATCCAGAGAAATAAAAACAACAAAACTCTGAAATTTTCAACTAAAATAAAAATCGGAAGAATAACCGAATAGAAAAAATCGGAAGAAAAACCGAAAAGAAATCCATGCAATCGAATACCTACCTTATAAGAAGAAACCTAAAATGTAGAACCACAATTTGGTAAAAATGATGTAAGATTTGAGAAATAAGAATAAAATTGGTTAGAGTTTGGTTTTAAAATAATTAATTGAACTTTGAATGATAATTTTGGAATTTACAAAATAACGGTGGATTGACCATATGTATCAAGGCTTGGCCACATGACCTCTAAAAACTCATGTACGATCACCGTAATTGTCCAAACTGTTTGGTTGTGTAAAATAAAATCATTGTACGGTGACCGCACCGCAGCGATCACCATAAAACCAAACAATCCCATTGAATATCATGGTAGTGGTCTCGGCAATGAAACATAACTTTACATAAAAACATATGTAGAAAAATGTAATCTAACGTAAAAAAATATTCACGAAAAAAATAGAAAAAACAAAAAACGCAGAAAATTATATTGTTTGTTTATAAATAAATTTTATGGAAGAATTAATATTCTAAAAATCTATAGTATGAGTTAGAGTTTGAATTTTTTAAATAGGAGAAATAGTTTTCGGGAAATCATGAATTGAAAGTTTGCATTTCTTAAAACGTATTATTTAAAACACAAATATTATTTTATATGAAGGGTATAATTGTCATTTGTCGAATAACGGTTGAATGGTCCCATAGGCCGCACGCCATGATTGTATCATACATAATTAATTAATAAACTAATTGATTGATTTTTAATATATATATATATATATAGTTGATTTTATAGAAGTTTGTTAATCAATCAAGATATATAGCAAAGACAATATCGATAATTTTAAATTAGATACTATTGCACACGTGGTCGTAAGCTTGCAAACAAATTGAAATTATATATTTTTTGAATGTTTTAATTCATCTAAAAAGCAATGTTTTAAAAATCGGTACCGACCGATATATTGGACAAACTCATTGGATCGATATACCCGAATATTAAAATAAATTAAATGATAAAATATTCATTTTTTTAAAACAAAACCCTACCCGACCCGTAAAAACCCATACCGGCCGAATCCGATACGTCCAAAATTTTCGGTATACCGGAAATTTAAAACATTGCTAAAACGAAGAAAAATGATGCTCCCGGCTTAAAATTTGATTGAGATTCGATTTTGACTTATGTTTCGGCTTTATCATTCGAATTGTTGGATCGGCTTTTCACAAAATTAATTTTTGTCATTTCATTTCTTAAAAATATAATTAAGTCCTTAAATTTTTTAAATTAAATTACTAAAATATCTTTAAAATTAATTTAGTAAAATAATCATAGTAAAATTACATTTTTATTATTAAAACCCAATGTTTAATTTCAGTAAATTTCATATTGCAGCTGAAAATTATATTTTTGTGAAACACTGATATTTAAGAGAAATTTGTGAATTGAGGGATTAGACTAATGTGTTTATTTTTTATTTTATTGTTAAGAACAAAATCCAAATGAAAATGTATTTATTTTCAAAATTTAAGAATGAATATTGAACTTGAGTAGCTCAGTAAATTGTTGAATTATTTATTTTACAAAAATATTAATTTTTATTGATCAATTCTAAGATTAATAAGAAGATGATAATGAATATGTTTAATGTATTAACAAATCTACCTAACTCATTATATTTGTTTTAAATGCCGAGATGAAATTTTAGCATTAGCCNTCTCGTTCCCTTGATCGCCGGATTTCACAATTGAATTAGGGTTGATTTTGGATCTGTAGATTAGGAAGCTGGAGCTGCTAATATCGGCATTAGTGTTCTTAATGGCGGCTTGTTTCTTTGGAGAAATGGGGTTCGTTAAGCCACCGATGAATGAAGTACTCAAAGGAATATTCATACCTAAACTCAGCGGCAACGGCGCCGTCGGAAGCGCCATAGCTCTCCTTGGAGCTCTGATTATGCCGTACGATATATCTCTCTAATATTTCAATGAAATCCTTGAATTGATTTCATCACTTACAGGCATAATCTGTTTCTTCATTCGGCTCTGGTTCTATCTCGGAAGATCCCAAACTCCATCGGAGGAATCAACGTATGTGAACACCATGATTTCAGTTGATAATCTCAATTAACTTATTAGATTCTGAGTTTGATTTTCCCAGGACGCGTGTCGATATTTCCTAATCGAGAGCGGATTCGCTTTGTTCTTAGCGTTTCTGATCAATGTTTCTATGGTTTCTGTGACCGGAGCAGTTTGTTTCGCTGATAATATATCGCCGGAGAACGCTGATCTTTGCAGTAACTTGACCCTGAATTCTGCTTCTTTTCTTCTCAAGGTTCAATTCAAATCAATACTCGTTTTCTACTACAATACAATACTGTAATTCTTTTGCTGACAGAATGTTCTGGGAAAATCGAGTTCTACCGTCTACGCCATCGCGTTGCTAGCCTCCGGTCAAAGCTCCGCCATTACAGGCACTTACGCCGGACAGTTCATCATGCAGGTAATCTCTTAAGAGCCCATCCGTTCAAATTATAGAATCTTGACAAAATTATAAGAGAGTGAACGAATGAACTTAAGGAGATACAGTTAACATATTTAAAAGATTTGATCAACTTAACACAATAATACATTGATCTAAACGCTATTGGAGCATCAAAGGCCTATCTAAAAGGATTCTTTTCTCCCGATAAGTTCGAATTACACCCATCTAAATCTAATTAATTTTACTTCTCTAACAAATATTAGACAAATTCAATACTTCTATTCATATCCAACCATAATATTTATACTTGTGAATTGAAAAAAATTGAACGAAATTCGATAACATGTTGAAATTATAGAATTTGACCAAAATTGAGGAAGAAGACCACGGATTTAAAAGTCTTGTTAAAGTCTTTTACGATATAGTTTTTTCCTTCATATACACTATATCAACTCATCATAGATATCAATGCAAATGAATAGAATGGAACAACATTTCATCTATTGCAGGGATTCCTACACTTGAAGATGAAAATCGTGCTTAGGAACTTGTTGACAAGAGTCATTGCCATCACTCCGAGTCTAATTGTTTCGATAATCGGAGGATCCGCAGGCGCAGGCCGGCTCATCATCATCGCATCTGTACGTCTCCTAAACTACATAAACATAACATAACATAACATAATTTCAACAATTGCAGATGATACTGTCGTTCGAACTCCCATTTTGCCTCATCCCACTTCTAAAATTCAGCGGAAGCTCAGCCAAAATGGGACCTCACAAGAATTCAATATACGTATGACGATGCTGCTCGAAAATCTCTATGCTTACATTTAACTCAACTTATGGTTTATACATTTGCAGATCATTGTGTTTTCGTGGATACTCGGACTCGGTATCGTTGGGATCAACGTTTACTATTTGAGTACCGCATATGTGACATGGTTAATCCACAGCAACCTTAGGAAAGTTTGGAATGTACTCATCTCCATTCTAGTGTTCCCTTTAATGGCTATTTATGTGTTCTCTGTTATCTATCTCATTTTCAGAAGAGACACCGTCGTCACCTTCATCGAACCCGTGAAGGATGACGAGATGGGTAACCAGATAGAAGATATAGGAGACATTCATTTGTCTCGATAACTTCTTTATGTATGTGTAGTGTATAATCACGGTATTGTACTATAATCCATGGCCTTTCTCGGGCATTTGCTTTTGCAAGAGGACTGACCCGAGGTATAAAAATAATTTATCGAGAAAATTATGCCCTACACTCCCCAAATTTTATTTGATCACATAAATTTTATTTTGGCGGATGATGTACTTTGTTAAAATAAATAACTTAAAATATATTTTGGAGGTCAAAATTATCATAATCATAAAATTTTAGGAGCCAAAATTACAAAAACCATAAAATTATGAGTATCAAGTTTATATTCCACTCGAATTTATTATTAATAATTTAATATTAGAATGTATATAATTATAATATGTATAATATTTGATGCATCTATATTAAATTGTAAAATTTTAAAATATTATTGATAATTTAGAATCAGAATTCAATTAGGGGTTTAATTATGTGCATTAATGATAAATATGACATTATAACTTTAAAGTAAAATGTTACTTAAATAAAATCTAATAAAAAAGAAAACAAAATATTGAAGATAAGGCCTTCGAAGAAGAAAGACAATAAATAAAATAAAACTGTAAACAATAAAAGAAAGGAAAACGATAAATATTTAATTTATAAATAACGTATTTATAAATTTACGAAATAAAATGTATTCATAATTTCAAAAGAAAATTATACATTCTAAAATGTAATATATATATATTTATACACAAACCGACTAAGTTAGGGATGAAAGTGATGACCAAACACCAGCCAACCTGGACATCATTTGGTCCAGAGCCCCAAAAGTATGTAATATAAAGACGATGCTCTAAAATTAAGTAAATTGTATGCAAAACTCCTAAAGTTTCAAAATCGTTCAACAATGATGATTATCGAGGGAATAATAATGTTTTTCATCTTTGTTCGTGTGATTGTTTTGACAATTTATGTGTTATTTTTAAAATTTTAAAATTTAAGTGGTTAAATACAAACTATTGATGCATTTAAAATATTAATGAAAGTTTGAGTTAAATATAAACGGTTTTGGAATTTCGTGAGTCAATCATACAATTCTTAAAATTTGAAGAGATTGTGTTTACCCTAATGTCCATGTCCCAATCGCCCTCAAACGCAAATCGGATTTATGGAACATGATAAACGATTTTGGAATTTCGGAAACCAACTATGCAATTCTGAAACTTTAAAGATATGATATTTACAACTTTTAAATATTGAGAATAAACAATACGCATTATATCAACTTCGGAGATTTATATGCAATTTACTAATTTGGGCACTCTATTCACACTATTTTCAAGTCTAAGGCTACTAACAAACACCTACTGTTGTATTTGGTCATATTTTGATCATTCCATTCATTTATGTACCTGGATAGTTGATCTAGCAATACCATCCCACTTGTTGTATGTACCCCTACTGTTCTCAGTCCATTCTCCGAAATCCATACTACAAATGCAAGATTCATTTGAGTCGAAAAAATATTTATGATTAACCAGAGATTGTAAGAAGGAAGATCAACCGTACCCGACAACGAAGAAGGCGTATCCACTCATATGATATGATTGAATTTTAGTGTCATTGTTCTGCAGTATCACTTCCATGAATCCTCGATACTTACCATTGATGATCGAAGTTCCGAGGATCGGTGCTCCGTTAATAGGCCGATTTGGAAAGTTTAGCTTATAAGCTCCCTTTACTTTATAAAAATCTGCAAACCTAATTGGTGTTGAAGGATTAACAAAAGATACTCCACTTAGTGATGCTCTATATTTTCCATTAATCATCCTCGGAGGCTCATTTCGAAGCACGTAAACCTCAGTTACATTTATCGAACCATATCTAAATGAACCTTGTGGATTCAGCCGAGCTCCGCTAGCTGTCACGTTCCATCTACAAAGTCGAGATTCATATAAATAAGAAGCATAAAACACTTCATTTACATTATTAGCTTACCTTATAGATCTAACTTGATTCATTGAATAAGTTTTATCGAACTCGTCTGTGGAGCATCAGGAAGAGGGCCGAATGCTTTCCCTTTGGAGTTCGTATAATAAAATATCCCAACACCGGTTACTCGTCTCCATGTCGTCTCGTTAACGAATCTCACACTCGCAACAATATAATAATCATTACTTGCATTTTGATCCATAGTTATAATTTTGCTGCACAGTATATGAACCCTCAGTCTCTGCTAAAGTCAAGAAATGATTTTGAATTCTAAAGTTCAAACTAGTCGAAATCCCAACATTGTTCACTCGTAACCGGTACGTTTTCCCTGCATAACATAACTAATCGATTCGATCCGACCCTATTCGTAAAAAACCATATAAATCAGCAACAAATACTCACCTGGCTGAACTGTAATAGTTTGGTATTCGATACCGTTCGGAACAAGAGTATCGTTATATCTATAAGGTCCTTTTCCATTAATCAAAACACCATCAGGTATTCCTAAACTTGAACCAGCATCAAGTGTTCTTCTCAAAGCCTAATTCAAAACAAAAATTTTCAATGCAGAAACTACTAACTTATGTACTAGAAGCACTTACGGTGTGATTACGTGTATACCAATCTCCGATCTAAATGGTGATATCCTTGTATGGTGTGTCGAAAGGAATCGAAATAATAGGTCTATTATTAACAATGAAACTTCCAAAGCTTGAAACAATGGTATTACCAATGTATTAAGAGGCTTTCGTCAAATTTGTTCCTTACATTTACAACTACAAAGTTGTTAGTGGTGACATTAATTGTAGGACCTGGGAATTTGCCATTTACAGCAATAACCTGCAGTTCAAAGAAGAAGAATAATTTTACTTAAATGTTTAAACGCAATTGAGATCTGATACCTGTTGAGGAACTCCAAGGGGGGGAGCAGTAATGTAAGAGACGACAAACTTGTAATTAACAGTTGGGTCATCGGCAATGGAAGGTGTTAACAGCAACAGCCATTTGAGGTTCAATGCGGCAAAAGGTGTAGCTTTTTTATGGGTTCTTTTACATAATCAGAGAGAAAGGAAAAAGATGGAGAAAGTCTACAAAAGGGTGTTCGCTGAGATTATGAATCAAAGTTGTAGGGTTGAGAAAGGCTTATGGAAGCTTGGTGGGTCTTCAATGGCGAAATAGAGAGGCTTAAGAACAGCTTGCGACATTGAAAAAGGAGCTTTTAGGATTGGAACGGCAGCGAATTTACAGTTCAAAAAGAAACGACACCCAATTTACAGACCAACAAACTCCAAAACGTCTAGTTTTTTTGAAAAACAAGATTTTACTCTAAAAACGTCTACCAAATCCAAATTCTTATCAAATTCAAATCCCATAATTTTACTCTAAAAATTCATTGTAAATTTTATTTCTATAATTTTATGATTTTGATAATTTTAATTATAATTATGGCAATTACGATCCCAAAAGTATCAAAATAGTCAAACTGATTCTTATATTCTGTAAGTTTTGACAAAGTTAATTTTTAAAATTTAGTCGTGAACAAAATTTCCAATTTTCCTTATCTAAAATCAAATTTCGAGGATCGATTTATCATTTTTGAGATTTAATTTACCAAAACTTTAGAATTTATAGACTAAATATATTATTGCAAATTAGACAAGTTTGTGTAGTAGAAACATCATTTTCTCATTTATATATAACTAAATTTATAAATGCACTAATAGTGGATCAAGTATACACTTGCATTGGATTTCCCCAAACTAAACTTTTATAAAATTAGTTCACATTTATGAAGACATATTTAGTGTTTCGTCAAAATTAATTCTTTATATTTGTAGCATTTGACAAACCAAACCGATTCCCAAAATTTAATTTTGATTAAGGGCTTTATTTGTCAAAATGGAAAATTTAGAAAATCAAATATATCATATAAACTATATAAATTAAATTTTGAGAATTGATTCTGTCATAATAACCAATTTTATCATAGTATCAAAAATGTCAAAATTATAAAACTTTGGACATCAAAATTATCAAAATATAAAATTATATAGATGAAATTTGCGTATCATCCAATTGAATATTAGTGGATGAAGCCCCGTTTTTGACAATATAAGAAAGAATTTTGCTTATTAGTGGATCAAGAATATTGAAAACTTACATCCCATTAATTTATTCCATATGAAGAGTAGCAAGCAAACACACACAACACATAGGAATGGAAAATAGTACATAATTCAGCACGTTTCTTATCAAGGATCAAATGTCATAGCCTCTGCTTTCTTCCTCAATGATTCAAACAACACAGACGACAAATACCTTTCACCGGAGCTCGGAAATAGTGTCACGATGAGCTTACCGGCATTTTCAGGACGTTTCGCAACTCGTATTGCAGCTGCTGCTGCTGCACCTGATGATATGCCCACCTGCAGCACAACTCACTAACATTTTTAGCTTCTATTCGGCTGAATTTTAAATGTTTTACTTACCAATAATCCTTCTTTCACTGCTAAGAGCTTTGCTGTTTCTATGGCCTCTTCACTCGAAACCTGCAAATCGTACAACAAAAATATCAACACTTAATTCTTAGATCGGTTGTGGAAATACAAATATTTTANAACGAATCTCACACTCGCAACAATATAATAATCATTACTTGCATTTTGATCCATAGTTATAATTTTGCTGCACAGTATATGAACCCTCAGTCTCTGCTAAAGTCAAGAAATGATTTTGAATTCTAAAGTTCAAACTAGTCGAAATCCCAACATTGTTCACTCGTAACCGGTACGTTTTCCCTGCATAACATAACTAATCGATTCGATCCGACCCTATTCGTAAAAAACCATATAAATCAGCAACAAATACTCACCTGGCTGAACTGTAATAGTTTGGTATTCGATACCGTTCGGAACAAGAGTATCGTTATATCTATAAGGTCCTTTTCCATTAATCAAAACACCATCAGGTATTCCTAAACTTGAACCAGCATCAAGTGTTCTTCTCAAAGCCTAATTCAAAACAAAAATTTTCAATGCAGAAACTACTAACTTATGTACTAGAAGCACTTACGGTGTGATTACGTGTATACCAATCTCCGATCTAAATGGTGATATCCTTGTATGGTGTGTCGAAAGGAATCGAAATAATAGGTCTATTATTAACAATGAAACTTCCAAAGCTTGAAACAATGGTATTACCAATGTATTAAGAGGCTTTCGTCAAATTTGTTCCTTACATTTACAACTACAAAGTTGTTAGTGGTGACATTAATTGTAGGACCTGGGAATTTGCCATTTACAGCAATAACCTGCAGTTCAAAGAAGAAGAATAATTTTACTTAAATGTTTAAACGCAATTGAGATCTGATACCTGTTGAGGAACTCCAAGGGGGGGAGCAGTAATGTAAGAGACGACAAACTTGTAATTAACAGTTGGGTCATCGGCAATGGAAGGTGTTAACAGCAACAGCCATTTGAGGTTCAATGCGGCAAAAGGTGTAGCTTTTTTATGGGTTCTTTTACATAATCAGAGAGAAAGGAAAAAGATGGAGAAAGTCTACAAAAGGGTGTTCGCTGAGATTATGAATCAAAGTTGTAGGGTTGAGAAAGGCTTATGGAAGCTTGGTGGGTCTTCAATGGCGAAATAGAGAGGCTTAAGAACAGCTTGCGACATTGAAAAAGGAGCTTTTAGGATTGGAACGGCAGCGAATTTACAGTTCAAAAAGAAACGACACCCAATTTACAGACCAACAAACTCCAAAACGTCTAGTTTTTTTGAAAAACAAGATTTTACTCTAAAAACGTCTACCAAATCCAAATTCTTATCAAATTCAAATCCCATAATTTTACTCTAAAAATTCATTGTAAATTTTATTTCTATAATTTTATGATTTTGATAATTTTAATTATAATTATGGCAATTACGATCCCAAAAGTATCAAAATAGTCAAACTGATTCTTATATTCTGTAAGTTTTGACAAAGTTAATTTTTAAAATTTAGTCGTGAACAAAATTTCCAATTTTCCTTATCTAAAATCAAATTTCGAGGATCGATTTATCATTTTTGAGATTTAATTTACCAAAACTTTAGAATTTATAGACTAAATATATTATTGCAAATTAGACAAGTTTGTGTAGTAGAAACATCATTTTCTCATTTATATATAACTAAATTTATAAATGCACTAATAGTGGATCAAGTATACACTTGCATTGGATTTCCCCAAACTAAACTTTTATAAAATTAGTTCACATTTATGAAGACATATTTAGTGTTTCGTCAAAATTAATTCTTTATATTTGTAGCATTTGACAAACCAAACCGATTCCCAAAATTTAATTTTGATTAAGGGCTTTATTTGTCAAAATGGAAAATTTAGAAAATCAAATATATCATATAAACTATATAAATTAAATTTTGAGAATTGATTCTGTCATAATAACCAATTTTATCATAGTATCAAAAATGTCAAAATTATAAAACTTTGGACATCAAAATTATCAAAATATAAAATTATATAGATGAAATTTGCGTATCATCCAATTGAATATTAGTGGATGAAGCCCCGTTTTTGACAATATAAGAAAGAATTTTGCTTATTAGTGGATCAAGAATATTGAAAACTTACATCCCATTAATTTATTCCATATGAAGAGTAGCAAGCAAACACACACAACACATAGGAATGGAAAATAGTACATAATTCAGCACGTTTCTTATCAAGGATCAAATGTCATAGCCTCTGCTTTCTTCCTCAATGATTCAAACAACACAGACGACAAATACCTTTCACCGGAGCTCGGAAATAGTGTCACGATGAGCTTACCGGCATTTTCAGGACGTTTCGCAACTCGTATTGCAGCTGCTGCTGCTGCACCTGATGATATGCCCACCTGCAGCACAACTCACTAACATTTTTAGCTTCTATTCGGCTGAATTTTAAATGTTTTACTTACCAATAATCCTTCTTTCACTGCTAAGAGCTTTGCTGTTTCTATGGCCTCTTCACTCGAAACCTGCAAATCGTACAACAAAAATATCAACACTTAATTCTTAGATCGGTTGTGGAAATACAAATATTTTAGTTTATAAGGAGAGTGATATCTTAAGTAATTGGCTTGGCCTATAATTTTCAATGTGATTTAGTTCTCTCTCGACCAATTGAATCATGAATTTCTATAGATATCCGTACCTGAAGTACTTCATCAATGAGTCCCACTTCAAGAACACCAGGAATAAAACCAGCACCAATTCCTTGGATCATATGAGGACCTTCGGAAAAACAAACAAATTTGAAATCATGAAGCCCGAGTTTGAGATCTCAGATCACTAACCTGGCTTGCCTCCAGATAGAACAGGGCTTTCAGTAGGCTCCACAGCATATAGCTGAAAATCAATTCATTCTATAAGACACACATTCTCACGATCAAACATGTTATATCATAAGGGTGAAACCTTTATATCAGGGTTCTGTTCCTTGAGATATTTACCAGCACCAGTAATAGTGCCACCAGTACCAATACCAGATACAAAAGCATCAATTTTCCCATTTGTTCCTGTCCAGATTTCAGGTCCAGTTGTTTCAAAATGTATCTGGAAGAATCAAATTACATATAAGAATCAAATTTGTAAATGCGAGGTTAATCGAGGAAGTTTACTTTTGGGTTGGCGGGATTTTCAAATTGCTGAAGGATCAAGGAATTCGGAGTCTTATCTCGAATCTCTTCAGCTTTCTGAACCACCCCTTTAATTCCCTTAGCAGGATCTGTCACTACCAACTCAGCCCCTAAAGCAAGGAGAATAATTCTGCGCTCAAGACTCATGGAAGCAGGCATTGTAACGATGAGCTTGTAGCCTTTAGCAGCAGCCACGAATGCCAAGCCGATACCGGTATTACCACTCGTAGGTTCAATCAGGACACTCTTCATAGAATAGTTTCACAATTAAGGATGGAATGAAATTTGTAAAGACACGAAAATGTACCTCTCCAGGTTTGATTAGGCCTTTCTCTTCAGCATCTTGAATCATGCTATAACCAATTCTGTAAAGAGAAAAGAGTTATTTGGCAAAAGAAGATATCAAATAACAATAAAAGGAATTCCATGATAAACCTGTCCTTGACACTAGAGCATGGTTCCATGAATTCAAGCTTCGCCGCAACACGGGCAACACAGCCATCAACAACATTATTCAAGTAAACTAAAGGTGTTTTACCGATCAACTGCAAAAGGAATCTCAAATAAAAAAATTTGAAGGCAACCAAGACAACATCATTGGCAGATCATACTTACTTCGGTAACATCCTTAGCTATTGTGTTCTTATCCTCCGCCATAACTGTAGTAAAAAAAGTAGCAATAATCAGTTAAAATTCATGACCAAAAAAATCCCTTAAACGGTATGCACAACAAATAAATATTGAAACATAAGAAACCGATAGGAAAGATGAACAAAATTCTATAATTGAAAGAATTCCATGTCATTAATGCTTCAACTGAGATGGCAAGTCAACGCATAAATTAGAGCAAAACAAAACAGCAAACCTTAAAACCACTATTTCTATGTATTATTACTACATATCCAATCCTAGGTAAAACATATATAGTTTCCAAGGCAAAAAAGGCGGTGGAACAATAAGATTAAAAACCACGAAGTGAAGAAGCTAAAGACCATAAAAC
Source organism: Utricularia reniformis (assembly GCA_009725065.1). NCBI lineage: Eukaryota > Viridiplantae > Streptophyta > Magnoliopsida > Lamiales > Lentibulariaceae > Utricularia > Utricularia reniformis. The sequence continues at coordinate 18,776 of RWGZ01000057.1, forward strand.
GCAAAGTAAATCAACAAAAAAAGAATCAGGCTTCTAAAACTCCCACCTTCCAGATTTTGCGTTTCTTCTCAGGATTGTACTGTTGAAAAACTCTGGCTCTCAAGAAAGTCTCCTTCGTACTAGCATGGAAATTCACCGGTATTTATAGTGTACGAAGATGCGCCTAAGACTTTTCAAATTTTTTTAAGTGGATGAAAATGGAGTTGATGTAGGGTACGGCTGTGTTTGCGTAGAGATGGCGTGACAGAAGGATTCGTTGACTATTCAGTTAAGATAATTAGCCCCTAGAGAGTGCTAGACGATAGAGTAAAAGGGAATATTTGAAACTTGGCATCTTACCTGCGTTATCAACACTGGATTGGAGCTTCAAATCCGATCAAGTGCCAAAAGATTGTCTGAATCAAAGTTTGCATGTTAAAAGAGGATGCAATGAAGATTAGAACATGATTCATGATCTCATACACCATTTCACAAGAACTATCACTACAGAGTACAGTTTTTGCCGATTTTTAACCACATAGAACTAAGAAAACAAGACTAAACAAACAAAAAACCCACTTTAACTCGAGGGGCATGTTGAGATCATCTTTAATCCTACCCCCAAGATCAAACTCCTCGAGAACATAGAAAACATAAGTTTTCAGAGGCCGGAACTTTTTGAAAGTAGTATAATTTTAGCCAACAGTAGCCAATTTCATTAGCGAACAAATTTGAACTGAACCCAGATCCAAAAAGGATTTCAAATTCTTTCAATCAAAGAAAGAGAAAAAAATGAACAAACCAACAGTGAAATCTCAAGATTTCGGAGGAAAATCTTAACATAATCCAACGTACATGAAGGTGCTGCGAGACGAAAACCACTCGTAGGAGGAGACAATGTTGAACTGGGAGGAATAATGATAGCTGTTAAGATTACAACGTCTAACTAGTGAGGGGTTCAACTAGCAAGTAGCAAGAGTGCAATTTCAAAACGACACCGTTATACTGTTCGAACCCTTTCTCAAGGCTCGGGATGTAGGGCAAGGCAAGATTGTTCCTCCGTCTCGATTTCCAGATTAATTTGCTCGGAGGATTATATTGAAATTCAGTTTCTGAGTTTGGATTCTTATTCTAGTCGCTTTTATTGGAAATTGGACCATAAAGACTTCTCTGGACCCTGGTTCTTCTGCTTCTGCACTCATCTTTCTCTTGGTTGAGTTAAGCGTCTTCCACGCGTATTTCATGTTTGAGGTTGAGGTAAATGCGTCATCTTCTTCTGAGTAATGAAAGGGCTCGAAATTTTCCGTTCACGGGATTCATAGAATCAAGAAAGTTCTGGTCCAGATCCTGCATTTCTGTGATTCATTCCGAAGATTCACGTTCTGTGCCGCCATCATCACAGCAAATCCGAAGTAAAGGAGTCAGCGACATAATATCATGCAACAAACAAATAACGTCGTACATCCGTTCGGGGGACTTCGACTCAGCAGTCCAGGTCTTCTTAAGCATGAAGACACGAAGTACAGTAACTTGGAATTCAATCTTGGCTGGTTTATCCAGCAAGTCCGGAAAACTAAAAGATGCAGAAGACCTGTTCGATAAAATTCCTGAACCAGACACAGTTTCATATAACGTGATGCTGTCATCTTATCTGAAGAACGCTTCATTGGACGCCGCTAAGGATTTCTTTGATCGTATTCCCGATAAGGATACCGCATCATGGAACACTATGATTTCTGGTTTTCTGCAAAATGGGAAGATGGATGATGCTGTGAAGCTCTTTCATTTGATGCCTAGAAGAAATGTTGTAACTTGGAATGCAATGATTTCAGGGTATATAGAAATTGGGGATATGGAATCAGCTCTACATTTGTTTGGAATGGCTCCTGTGAAAGATGTAGTTTCATGGACGAGTTTAGCAACTGGATATATGAAGAATGGGAATGTAGAATTGGCTGAAAAGATTTTTCACGAAATGCCAAGCAGAAACTTAGTAACATGGAACATGATGATTTCGGGTTACGTCGAAAACGGTAAAGGAGAATATGGTCTAAAGCTTTTCAAAAAATTGCTTGAACTTGAAGTGAATCCTAATCCATCAAGCTTGAGCAGTGTTCTTTTAGCTTGTAGCAACTTTTCTGCTTTAATGTTTGGCAAACAGGTACATCAGTTAGCACTCAAATCACCGATATACTATTCGAACACGACTGTTCGAACTTCACTAATGAGCATGTATTGCAAGTGTGGTGTTTTAGAAGATGGATTGAAACTATTCACAGAAATAAGTCACAAAGATGTTGTCACATGGAATGCAATGATCTCAGGCTATGCTCAACACGGTATTAGCGAAAGAGCGCTGTATTTGTTTAACGAGATGCAGGTTACCGGAACAAAACCGGACTGGATCACATTCGTCGGAGTTCTATCAGCTTGTAACCATGCAGGATTAGTAGATCTAGGGAAGCACTATTTTGAAGAAATGCAACTGAATTTGCACATAACTGCGAAACCAGATCACTATACGTGTATGATT
>RWGZ01000058.1:0-21236 GCA_009725065.1 Utricularia reniformis
CTAGTCGAAGCTGGACTTGGAACATAAGTTTTAGTGACATCTTGAAGTTCCTTGTCCAAATTTGGCACAGGTATTTCTAATGACGATAGATTTGGTCTTCTTCCCTGCATCAAAGCAGATGAAGCCTCTTCCTTTTCTATTTTCTGAAATTCAAGTTCAAAATGCAATTGTCACGCCTAGTTTAACCCAATAAACACATCTAGAACCATGAAGAAATTCAACCTACTAATTCGCACCGCAACCCTAAAATTTCTGAAGAATTTGTGAGCCCAGAAACAACTAAAGCCTTTAACCTCGAAAGAGTAAAGCGCGAAATAAAGAAAAAAAACCTGATCATGGAAGGTTTGGATGGTAGCAGAATCCCCGTTTTGTTCGTAAGTTTGGCGAGGATGAAGTGTTGGAGTTCCATAGGCATCATTCTCCGCCATGTCTGAGCTAGAGATTGAATTCCCACTAACCTAGTCCAAAAAGATACGAATTTTGTAATGAAAAGATGTGTAACGAGTCCACACAAAGAGCACCTTTCAAAAGGGTATTCTTCTTTTTGTCTAATCAACTTCGACATCGTATCATTACAGTCTACAATTACACTACACCTACATTTATGCACTAATCATGTATTAATTACATCAAATTTTAAGAATAATCCTGTCTTTTGTGTTGGTTAGAATTCAAATCATATGATAAATCTTGACATTTTTAATGAGAAAAAACATGACATATAAGAGGAATTATACTAGTCAAATTTTGGCTGCGTCAAATGGACCATGGTTTGCCGCATTAGTCAAGTCTCCATTGTCAACTTGTCAAGCAGTCGTCGTGTCTATCTAATCAAAGAATATTGTTTTATTCCAAATTATGTGAAAAAATAATATATTGAATTTGGAAAAGTATAAAACTTCAAAATAAAATATTTAATTGTGCGTAAAAACTATTACATTTTTAAGGTTGAGTCAATTTTATGGGGCGATTGTGCTCAAATATAAATGAGTCTGTTTGGTTCGGTGTTAGAAGAAAGTGGGTTCACTGCACTTTTTTGAAAAACGTGATTTTTCCAAACAAAAAAAAATGTTGCATTCATTGTTAATTTTCTGTGTTTTCGCCACAGTTTTGAATATCTGCTACCATCGTAATATGATTTTTAAACGTTAAATTGCGTTCAACACGACTCACCTCATTTGATGAACACTATACCAAATAAACTCAATATACAAGAAAAGAAATTACACAATCAAATATTTAAACAAATTAATTACAATGATCTACAATTCATCTTATAAACTAATTAAAACCATATCTCATTTACGATATGGAATAATTATATCATATTTTAACATATCTTCGAGTCCAACCACATAGTAAATTGAAATTGATTATTTAAATCAGTAGATTACCAACTGGTCAATTTTATTAAACATACTAATCTATAAAGGTCATTAAAGAATTTTCTCAACCCGCTTCGATACTATATTTTATTTCAAGAGTCATACTTCAAGTGCTTTTGATACTTGCGCTTGACACTAGTCGTTGCATCTAGGTTTTTCCAAAACTTAGTCATTTAAAGCATTCCCATGGCTATTACACTTTGTTTTTCTAACGTTGGGCGTTACTAACAACACTAAGTTCTCTAGAATATATGGCTTTTTTTGTGTTAAAAAATGGGAAAGGAGAAGTAGATACTACTTACTAGAGCATATTTTGTGCATTCATTAGATGAGTAGTGAGCCATACCGGTATTTTTTCTCTAGGTGCTTGAGCCGGTATGACAAGTTGAGTGTTGAAATTATATAGTTTGGTCGAAATTATGATGGGGTATGCACGGATATGACGTATAACAGAAGATACCACACTGTAAAAGAATTGAACCATAGTACTCATTCTCTCTTATATTTAATATGAGATAATATCATATTTAACATTGAAAAAAAGACATGCTTTTCTCGATAATTACAGAAATCACCCCATGTTGGGTGTAAGTCTCATCAATCTCAGTAATTTTTTGCAATGTTCTTACATAAAACATAACCAGGACAATGATCTATCTGAATTCAATGAATCAAGAGATATAATTGAGAGTCTTGTTGATGAGTACAAGGCTTGTGAATCCCCAGATTACATCAAATGGGGAATGCAGCTAAGATTCGGGTCTAGACCCAAATTTTGGTTTGGACCAATCTTGTAATAAATATATATATCATATGTTATATTTGAAAATCATTCACATCTCTTTTGTGTTTTTGGTCAATGATATGTATAAAAAATTTGAATAGAAAAAGGTTAATTATTAATGAAGTTTTAATATGTTAATGATCAATCATAATTTAATATCTCTAATAATTTTTTTAATGAAATGTTGACAGAATCAATTTACAGTTTATTAAATTAACTATAATTTTTAATTAAACTATGAATTTTAAATTAATTTTATATAACAATTTGTTGAGGTTTGGGGCTCTGGGAAAATAAATAAAAATAGTGGGTCAAAACCGAATTTAATGCAAATGAAGAAATGAAAAGGAAAATAACGGTAACAAGATTGGCTCTTTAGAAAAGAAAAAGTGCAATGTTTGTTATTCCGAATTGTAGAAGGGACAAAGGGTCATGTATCTCATCCTCAGGGAGGTCTGCGAGAAGCCGAGAGCTATTTTCTTTCTCTGTTTATTCCAGAACCCTAATTGATCCACTACAGTTTCGATCTTGATGAAGTTTATGGAAATTCTATATTGACGGGGTGGGGTGCGTTTGATATAAGGAAGGGACAAAGGGGGATGTGTCTCATCCTCAGGGAGGTCTGCGAGAAGCGAAAACTCTCTCTTTCTCTGGTTAATTCAGAAACCCTAATTAATCCACCACAGTTTCGATCTTGATGAGGTTTTTGGAAATTCTCCATTGACGTGGTGGGGCGCGTTCATTTTTTATAAATTTGCGTGTTGTGGTGTCATTTTTTACTCCTTTGACCCTCAAAAGACTTGTATGGATTCGCTCTCAATTCTCATTGAGCAATTATAATGGAATACTTCTTGGCGTGATATTGACAGTTTTAGTCATTTTTTTCCAGTATAAAGATGTGGGTGTATGTATTTTGTTTGATCGATCCTTTCTGGACCAGGATACATATTTAAAGTTCACTATTTGTGCAGTTTGTGGCTAGGAGTTTGAGGTAATCCGGAAGAAGAGGACATGTTTGATCGTAGGAGTTGTGAGCTGCCTGGTGTTTTCTAGTTGTTTTTTACTTGAACTCTCTCGCCCATTACATGTGGTGCCTGGAGATATGAATATTGTTAAAGGTGTTGCTGGCCTCATATGGCGATCTTCAAGTGGCCAGACTGAAGAGTCTCATTCAGTTCCAGCATCTGGAAGGTTTCATCCACCTGAATTCTGTATTGTCTTCAGGTGAAAATTCCGTTAATGTAGAATATAACTCTAGGGTTTTCTTTTATTTATTTCCCCCAGCCATTGTTATTTCATGCTAGGCTGTAATATTTTGATGATTTTTTGTTTAGAACTTTTTCTTTTAAAGGGTATGCTTCTTCCATGCTTATCTCAAGTGTGGTAGAGATTGTTAGGTAGTTTGAACATACCATTTGAAATTTATTTTTTACTTAATAGACTACTAGAGTATGTTATTTGATTTTTTTACCTGAGTGTAATATATCAAATGATATTGTAATCTTGTCCTTTAGTGAAGTGGGCGATGAAGCCATCCTGAAAGAGCTTTTGGAAAAATATTTGACAGTTGGTGATGAGGTAAGTATTTCTAATTTATTTATGCTATTTTATAGTCTGTCTACTGCAGGATATGTTTAAAAGTAATGGTTGTGCGTAAATTCACTCAAATTTATGCTTTATTCTGCTTAATTTATGCAATATTAAAGGAACAATGCTTTCTTTATTGCAAAAATACAGTAGATTGCCAGCCTTAAAATTTCTGAAATGGGTATTTCCTGATTTTCTATGGAGTGTATTTTTTATGATAATCTGTAATTCCCTGGTTTGTGCAAATTCTAGTGCTTTAATTAGATAGGGTTCATGTGACAGAATTAGGCTGCAATACTTATTCACATGCGCATGATTCATTTGAGATGAAACAAACACAAAATTCTAAAATTATTTAAAGAGAATACAAATTGAACTGTCCTTCATTCTAAAAATTGGTAAAATGAGTATTTTTACTGTGGATTTCATGAACAGTATTCATTCTAGGATTTATTTATGATTTAAATGCTTAAAGTTCTCTCTCGCCCATTACATGTGGTACTCCTAAATCTAGTACGCGGATATTTTTTTAACAGAATTTTGGTTTTATTAGAGCTTATGAGATGAACCAAAGGTTAATCCCACAGAAAAATTAAAATTATTTAGTACGTGGATATGATTATGTTTTCCTCCAAAAATTCTGTCTTTGCCTGGAATTTGGTTTTATTGAAGGATTTTTTAATGCCTGTAATCTACAGTGTTTAGTAGACTTTCTTTTTCTGAAGATTATGGCAGTTTACTTGAATCCAAAACTGGCATACACCACTCTCTCAACATTTAGAAGTAACATTGCTAGAGAAAAATGATATTTTTGCTGGAAAAGCTCTGCATACTCAGTTTGAAATCAATCCATTTCCTTATATTTATTTAAATATTCCAATTATTTTCAGGTGGGAAAAAGGAAGGCTTTGAATATTTTTCTGAAGCAATTTTTGAAGATATTTCAGAGCTGGAGACCTTTGAATCTAATCCGAATTCCTGGAGAAGCTTCTGTTATTCTAGAATATGTGGGTGATGTGGTTGCTAGCTGCAGATTCGGTCATCCTGATGATGTAATATTGGTCTTGATAGATGAAATATCTTTTGCAACAAAACTGCTTACTGAGAGTGAGTTGGTGGCTTGCCATAATGGGCTCCTTTAGCTTTATTTTTTTTATGTCAATATTTATCAATGCACAAAGCACTTAAAAAATAACACATTTAGTATAATGCTTGCTCCATTACTTGTGGACCTGTCTTTGTTATTTTTTGTGTTATGGAATATGATTCTTCCATTGTTCGGACTAATTCATGCTTTTGAGCCTATTATATTGCTTCATTTTATAACTGTGGTGTTTAACTGCAAATTATATGCAGGTCAATTAGGTTTCACAACAAACTTTGGCATTGCCGCTGAATCGTTGATGGCCTTAGATGCATTGAATATTGCAACTCTATCTACTCATAACTGCAAAATTTTTGGATACCATGCTGGAGTTCAGAAAATCACGACCATGATGAAAGGTATTCACATAATATTTTCCTCTACCCTGTTGCCTCTTGTGAACATGACCTTTTGATCTACCAAATGCTTAAGCAATGGACGTTTGAAGGGCCCTAATGTTGGATTGGGCTTTAAATGGTTCTTAATTTTATTTGTGGACATGTTTGTTTTTTTGTTGGCATGGCATTGTATTAGAATTTGACCCCAGATGTTGTTTCTGTAGTAATTATTGAGATTTTATTTTATTTTCCAAATATTAGTTCATCCTATGATGTCATCATTTTATTTTTTCCTTATACTGAAAATTAGAATCTGATTCTTTTTACCTGCACCTGTTCTTGGTCTTCCAGCTGCTGTTGTCCAACTTCGGACTATGATAGGTGCACTTCCAGTGGACGCAGGATCATCAAATAGTATCACACAGAGAACTAGGAGTTTGCAGAATATATTGGTTATGGTTGTATCAATCATCTGTAATTTTGTTGACTTTCCTTCAAGAATAGAGGAAAATTTTCAGTCACAACATGAAAATACAGAGCCATATGAAGGAAGAACTTCTGGCATAGAAACTTATTCCTCTTGTAGTGTGGACTCTTCAATTCATGGAAAAATATTGTCTTGGCATCAGACAGCAGTTGTGGCTGTTATGGAGGCTGGTGGCCTTAATTGGTTAGTAGGTAAGGTATGCAGTTTCTGCTTTTGTCCATGATTTTACATATCTAATAGCATTTAGCAGATATCATGGATTACTTTGATACTAAAAGCTTATCTTCAAATGATTGAATTGACATACTTCAGTGTTCATAATTATTTGTCTGCATCAACTGTCTAATACCTTAATAACAAGAATATTCTTCTCCTAAATGAATGTCTATATTGTTCATTTCCTCATCATATAATGTTTTGGAGTTTTGTACTGATGGATGCATGTATTACGTTGGTATTATCAGAGATATTGCGTTTGATGAGGAGACTGATTTTGAAAGAACAGTGGATTGAAATTTCGCTTCAGCGCCTGACTCTCCGAGCACTTCAGTTAGTCTTGGCAGATAATCCCCGTGGACAAAATCATTTTCGCAGTATAGGGGGTCTGGAAGTGTTGTTGGATGGTCTAGGAATTCCCTCAATTGATAGGTTAGTTGAAAAACTCATTGAACTTCAAGAAAAAGTGTTCATTTGGCCTTTCTGTACAATGCAGTTACCGGTGTGTTTTTTTGTTTTCCATATATAAGTTCCTTGAATAATTTATTTTTCTTGTGCAGTGCCAAATATCAGTTGCAAGATGTTTTTGATCTCCACGTGCTCTCATTAGAAGTTCTTAGGGAAGCTGTGTATCCTTTCAGGCTCTGTTAGTTAGACATATGGTTGAAGGCAACTTAGATGCGTTATCTTAAATTTCGAAAATATTGCTAAAGATATGCTTTTCTTAGAAGTGTGAAATATGTATTTTTCTTGACTAGTATATAGATTTGGAAATTTCGGAAATTTGCAATTTTTTTGTGAGAATGGAAGGGTACAAAAGTTTGCAAATAGCTTTTGTTCACTTGCATTTATAATTCAAGATGGCAAGTGTTTCAAGATCTTATCAGGAGGCGAAGATTTAAATGAATATAATGGAGAAAAAAATGCCTCAGAAGTGCATAAAGTAGAGCTCTCTCCTTTAAACCCGTGCCATCAATCATTTAGTCAACATTGGAGGGACTATGTTTCCAGGTTGTGTTCAGCGCTCTGTCATTTTCTTTTTGAAGCTGAAGAATTGAAGATATGTCCTATCTGGTCAAACATGAGCAGGAATTCAATATCCGTCTCTCCCATGTACATAGAGCTTTGTTTGAAGTGGTTCACAAAAGTACTCCTTACTGTTTTTCCATGTATCAGGGCTTGTTCAGATGAAAACAAGATTCCTAGCCACTTGAGGTACATCAATGAACTGTCTGATTATATGTTTCCTCTTCATTTGAAGCATGTATTAATTGAATATTCACATTTCCTACAGCTAAAACATGAAATGCATGCTTTGTTATACTTTTTTATTATCTAGTTTTCATTTTATTATGTTTTCTTGCCAGGATCCTTGTTATCACATTGCAGAAATATGCGCTCTTTGTGTTTAAGAAGCTTCTTCTTTCATTGCCATCGTTGATTGATGTCTTCCGAGCAGAGTGCATTTGGGATTTGATCTTCTCCGAGAATTTTTTCTACTTTGGTCTGGCTCCAGCTGAACGCTCTCCGAAATGTTGCCATGGAAGTGCTGTTTCTTCCAGTGTTACTGAAAGAAACTGTCGACATAGTTTGATAGATGATCAAGTTGATGCATATGGTGATGGAAATTTTCAACATGAAGTAATCTCATTCCTGGATTATGCGTCAACCTTAACTGGGAGCACAAATAATTTGGTTTAGCCACTTTCTCTTTCCTTGCATAATCTTGTGAAGATACTCTGTTGCTATTATTTTTTGTTTGGTTGCACTGAAGAAGCATCAAAGCTAGAAGAAGATTTCTTTCCCATGATTTTAATGCATGCTTTCACCTGATTGACTAAAAAGCTTATATTATACTATTTTCAAAAGTTGTTAGGGAAAATATGTTTGCAAATTTAGTGGAAATAGAAAAAAAACAAGGAGCAAGAGAGATGTTTCTTTAGTTTCTCATCTACTTCAGTTCTGCGGCATGGCCACTCTGTTCTCTTGCTCAACCTCTTTATCAGTGTATTTTAAATGCATTAATTTCTCTATATTTTGGTTATTTCTTGAAGTACCCTCTCAATGTGGTTTTCCTTTTTCGTATGTTGGTTCTCATGTCCAGATAAGGATGGGTAGGGTGAAGGCAGTGTAAAAACCTTCGTTTGCATATAATTTTATTATGAATCAAATCATATAGCTGACCCCATGTTTTTATTCACTTCAGTACCGTACAAGCAGTATTTCATGGATTATTTGCATATAGTTTAGTCACTTCTTGTGAATCATGTTTCTTTTCCTTTTCTCATTAGTTTCTTATTGGCAGCCTGAATGCAGTGTTCTGATGGATGCCCTGGAACAGTCAGCTTGCAACCCAGAGCTTGGCATAGCTCTTGCTAAGAGCCTGCTTCATATATTGCAGCTTTCAACGGAGAAGACAGTTTCTTCATTTAAGACTCTTGATGCTATTCCTCGTATTCTTAATGTTGCTTGTGTTCAGGTCCAAGAGTTGAGGATGTCCAACAAAACAAATACTATAGCTCAAACTGCTGACAGTTGCACTGAAATTTTTCAAAACACAGAGTTGTCAAGTTCTCCTGAGTTGACACAGAGTTGGATAAAATGTCTTGTGGCATGTATGGAACTATTTGAAAGCTACTTCTCAGTTTCCGAAGATGCAAGATACTCCATTTTGCACAGCTCTCTGTGTATCAGTTGTATTTTTGATTTGTTCTGGGAAGAGAGTGTAAGAAATCAAATACTCAAACATATTCTTGAACTCATGAAGGTATGCCATTGGTGTGTAGGTGGGGTTTATATTTATTTATAATGCAAATTGGTGAAAATCATCTTTTTAGCAGGTAGTTCCAACTTCTGACGAGGATCAAAGGGGAAAACTGTTCGTGTGCTCTAAGTACTTTGGGATGTTCACACAAATGAAAGAACAAGTCATGGAATTTACGGGCCCTTCAGTTGAGTTACTGGTTGCAGTGAGAGCAATGCTCGTAACAGATCAAGAGGTATGAACACTGTCATATTCAAGTTACACACCCTTAAATCTGCATTTGATGTGCCTGATTGATGTTTCTCAATGCAGTACTATCAAGCATTGTTCCGTGAGGGAGAATGCTTTTTGCATATTTTGTCTTTGTTGAATGGAAACATGGATGTAGACAAAGGTGAAATATTGGCTTTGAACGTCATTCAAACTCTGACATATTTGCTATCCATGAATGATTCTTCTAAGGTACTCTTTTGATTATTCCAAGGGATATCCAACCTTTATATGATATTAAAGGTGCTTTCTGTTAGGAAGATTTTGGTCATCAGTTTTTTATTGTCATACTGATTAGTACTTCCTAGATCACCGCCTATTGTTTCTTAATAGTTACTGAGTTTCTTAGATCCTTTTTCAGATTAGATTGGGAAACTGAAAAGGGAGTTTCTGTTTCATAGAAATTTTTAGAGATGCAAAATTTGGGGAATTAAGAATGACCTTGTTAAAGGTGCATGCTGCGCACATCTATTGCAGGCTAAACCATTACCCATTTCGAATTATTAACTATTTTATAAAATACTCTTTCAGAAAATGCAAATCTATTTTTCACATTTAATGATCATCCATTTGAATTGTGCATGCTACTTTGATCATTTATTAGTAGAAATGTTTTAATGATAGTGCTTCTGTGAATTTGCTCGAAAACTATATCTACTTGCAATAATTTTTTTATAGAGTATCTTCCTGTGTCTATCTCAGGAGAACAAGACTTCACCCACAACCTACTCGCTAGTGAAACTTCATATATATTGTGTAGTTAGTGAAGCATAACATCATATGATAATCTTATTAAAACGCTGATGAATTTGGTGGTTAATTAATGTGTGATAATTTAATTTTATTGAAATCTTGTTTTCCAGATGACTTTTAGGGCCCTTGTTGGTGATGGTTATCAGACTTTCCGGAGTTTGCTGTTGGATTTCTATCAATGGAAGCCTAGTCAAGCACTTTTAGACACATTGCTTGACATGCTGGTTGATGGAAATTTTGATCTTAAATTGAATTGCATCATAAGGGTAAATCACTTAATGCAAGCTTTAGATTGATTACTTTGGTGTATAAACAACGAAACTGTGTTACTTTTCTGTTCTAATTTTCCAGAATGAAGATGTGATCATGCTTTTTCTCTGTGTACTCCGCCAGGTTGTTCTTGTAATGGGCTCAATTTCTTTTCTCTGAATTACTGTAATCACATTTAAGTTGTGTTTTCCTGAAAGATTTTTATATTATATTTTGAACTTTTGCTTACTAATTAGTGTTATATGATAATTGGGCAGAGCAGTGATTCATTGAAGCACTATGGGCTGGATTTGTTCCATAATATACTAAGAGATTCTTTATCCAATCGAGCATCATGTGTCAGAGCAGGAATGCTTGACTTTCTTCTTGACTGGGTTTCACAAGACAGTAGTGATATATCAGTTTCCAAAATTTTCCCATTGATTGAGGTGATTGGAAGCCATAGCATTTCCGGGAAGGATATTCGAAAAATATTTTCCATGCTTCGTGGTGAGAAAACTTATCCTCAGGAACACTTGTGCTCAACACTATTAATGAGCATGCTGACAATGATGAAGGAGAAGGGTCCTACAGCATTTTTTGATCTCAATGGCCTTGATTCTGTATGTTTTGTTAATTTATGTGCAGAATGTGCCTTTCCAGTACCCAGAATGCTATAATCTTTGATACTTTTCTTATGTTTCTTCAAGCTTCTGATTTTACACTACATAAGGTTTAAGTATTTGATTCTAAATCATTCCCACCATCTTGAAAACTGTTTCCCCCTTATATTTGATTATTTAGTAAAATTGTTTTTTCGTTTTGCTTAACATATAAGAGAAGATAAATCTATAATATATTGTGATTCTGGTTGAATCAATACATGTTTTAAGGTATAATGGGTATTTTTTATGACGAATTGTCAGAAGTTATGATAATGGAATATGTAATGTGGCATTCTAGAGTTTGTTTATGTTAATATTGTCCTGATTCTATAGAAAACTGTAAACCCATGTATGAAACATTGTCTTGTTATTCCCATATCAACCTTAATATAAAACCGATTATGAAATTTTGTCTCTTGCAGGGCATAGTGATACGGAGTCCAGTTCACTGGCCTGTGAACAAGGGATTTTCTTTTACATGCTGGCTTAGGGTAGAATGTTTCCCAGTGGATGCACCTATGGCACTTTTCAGTTTCCTTACAGAGAATGGAAGGGGGTGCTATGCTGTGCTGGTCAAGGACAAGCTGATTTACGAGGTGAATCTTCCTAGCTTCTTTTTTCATTACTTGATTGGTTGAAAGACTCGTATAGTGGATGTATAATCACAAGTTTATAATCATCGATAAAGTAATACTGCCTTCTGTTTTATACTTCTCATGTTCCAGTCAATAAGTCAAAAAAGACAATCTGTTGTGGTGAATTTTACTGCCATTGAAAAGAAGTGGCACTTCATTTGTTTAGTGCACTCTGTTGGTAGAGCATTCTCTGGAGGAAGCCAGCTGAAATGTTATTTGGATGGGGTTCTTTTAGGTTCTGAGAAGTGCAGGTATGATGATAGCAAACCGGGTACTGCATTTCTCCATTTCCGCCATGTTGATTGATAATTAAGATCTTATTTTATGTATTTCAGATATCCCAAAGTCAATGATGCTTTCAGTTGTGCTATTGGCACTAGAGTAAATACACTTTCACATGAGGAAGGGAATGCTTATTCCATCAAAGATAGTTACCCCTTTTATGGTCAGATTGGTCCTTTGTATTTATTCAGCGATGCAATATCTTCAGAACTTGTGCAAGGCATATTTTCTTTGGGACCAAGCTATATGTACTATTTTAGTGATAATGAAGTTTCAGTTTATGTGAATAACTTTTTTTCTGGTGGAGTCCTGGATGCTAAAGTAGCCCTTTCTTCAAAAGTTGTCTTTGGACTTAATGCACAGGTACTTTCTAGTCTCCCTATGTTATTTTCTGTGTGAATGGCTTTTTCCTCTTGGCCTCCAAAATAATAGCGCAAGTGATAACTTCCAGGCAAGTAATGGTAGAACATTGTTCAATGTCGCATCATCTGCAGAGTCTGTACTTGAAAAAGAGAATTTTGAGGCAGCCATGTTGGTTGGAACTCAGCTATGCTCTCGACGACTTCTGCAGCAGATCATTTATTGTGTTGGGGGGGTCTCTGTATTTTTCCCATTGTTATTGCATTTTGATATTCCTGAAAGCATTAAGGGTGATCAACTTGGAGGGAAAATATTTTCCCCTACAATAAATGGACGATTCTCAAATGAAACTATTAAGCTAATAGCATCTGTATTAGATGAGAATCCAGAAAATCAACAACACATGCTGCAAATTTCAGGATTTCCAATACTAGGGTTCCTTCTGCTATCTATGCCTGCAGAGCTGATAACTTTGGATACCCTTTCAGCATTGAAGCATTTATTTATTGTTGTTGCTAGCAGTGGTAAAGCAAGCATTTTGATCCTTTCAGATTTTTACAGTCTTAAATTGAGTTAAATATGTTATTTACCGAATTATTGGTTACATGTTTTCTTAAACCTCACACTGTTTTCTGTTTCATCTCCAGGTTTGGCTCCTTTGCTTGTCAAAGATGCTATTTCATTTGTTTTCCTTAATCCTGATATATGGGCTAGAGTAGCTTACAAAGTGCAACGTGAATTATACATGTTTCTCATCCAGCAATTTGATGATGATCCGAAGCTGCTTAAGAGTCTCTGTAGTTTTCCTCATTTGCTTGACATTATTCAACAATTTTATTCTGATTCTTCTGAAAGTAATGATTCTCTAGAAAGCAAACTATTGTTTCATGCTACTGGTGGTAAAAGTGGTGTTGAGAATCCAGAGAGAGAAGAAATTCGTAAAATCCGTCTCCTTTTGTTTAGTCTCAGTGAGATGACTCTCAGGTATGATGCTGATGATCTTATTGTTTCATATTCTGATTTCGATAGTGGTTTAACTTTTAAACCAATTTTAACATTTTTCTCACTTGGATTTGCAGTGAGGATATAACAACTCCTGATGTAATGGCTCTCGTGGCATTTTGCAAGACCTGCCAAAATTTGGATTGCCTTGAAGACATATTGAACATGATCATCCGTGCTACTTTCCAGAAAAAAATGCTTTCTTCCTTTATTGATCAAGTAAATTCAGTTGGTGGATGTATCATTTTTGCCAATCTACTGGAGAGGTATTTATATTTAATTCAAGAACTTAGGTCATATGCCGAAATTTCCTGTTGTGGTTTACGTGTTAGGGCTAGAAGCACCTTATTTGTGTGGTTGTATCCATTTTGTGCTGGTTTAATCAAGATTCTGAGCACCTTATTTGTGTGGTTGTACCCATTTTTGTGCTGGTTTAATCAAGATCTGATTTATCTGAATTGCTGCCGTCATAACAGGAATTTTGAGCCAGTTAGATTGCTTGGTTTACAATTTATTGGAAGACTTCTTTATGGGCTACCAACGCAAAAGAAAGGATCCAAATATTTTAGCATTTCTCTTGGGCACTCTAAATATTTTGCTGAAGGCCATGGAAAAACCAGTGGAGATTTGCAACCAATTTTTCCCCTGATATCTGACATGATCTTTGAGTTTCCACCAACAGATTTACTTTGTGCTACATTGTTTGATATTCTTCTTGGTGGTGCCAGCCCAAAGCAGGTTGTGTACCATTTTTCTTTTCTATCATGAATGATCCCACGGACCAACTTTTCTTCTGAATGCTCATTGTTGGCTTGCATGAAAGATTAACATGCTTCCTTTTATTTCCAGGTTTTGAGGAAGACTAATCAATCTGATAGAGAGAAAGAGGGGACAAATAATACCGAGTTTGTCCTTCCCCAGGTTTTACCTCTCATTTTCAGGTTCCTGTCATGCTGTGAAGATAGCTCTTCAAGAATAAAAATCATGGGAGATCTTCTGGATATATTATATTCAAATCCGTCAAATATAGATGCTTTTATGGTATGAGTAAAATTGTTTGCTTCTACACCTGCCAAAGGTATTCCATTCTCTTACTGGTAAAATATCTCATGTAGGATAATGGATGGAATGCCTGGTTGGCTGCTTCAGTAAAACTTGATGTTATAAAGAATCATAAGCATGTTAGTGGCGGCGACTTTGCGATGGATGAGAAGCACTTCGTGATGAATATGTACACACTTGTTCTTTTACATCGTATTCTTTCAATGAAGAACGGCTGGCAGGATTTAGATGGGACAGCTAATTTCTTGTTGAATCAGAGTGAAGTGGTAGGTGTACTAGCTCTTTTGTCTCTCTCTCCCTCTCTTTCTGCCTTTGTTGAAGATAGAAGACTATACGTGTTTAACTATTTGCAGGTTGGAATGCCATATCAATCTTTTCTTCGTGATTTATACGAAGGCCTCACTCAGAACCTAATAACTGCATTTAGTGAAGAAGATAGTTATCTCTCTCCCCTTTGTCGGGACAACATATTATATCTGGTAAAGTTAGTTGATGAGGTGCTCATTTGTGAAATGGGTTATTGTCTTCCGGTGAGTGTCTTGCCTCATAATTCTCTCATTTTATTTTTAGTTTTTGAATCTTCTTCAATTGAATTTTTTGTTTGTATGACTGTAATCTTACCGAAGATTTAGACTGTGTTTCAATTCCATCGATCCGCTGAGCAACGATTTATTCAAGCCCCAGAATGTTTACTCTAGCGTGCCAACTTCTTGAAATTTGCATCTATTTTTTTCCTATTATTTAGTAAACTTAGGCAGAATGTTTTCTGAGATAGACACATGATTTAAATCAAGGTAGTAAATAAAATAAAAAAATGTGATTATAATCTATTTTTAAAGTTAGTTAATGCGATCGTTTTTGTATAAATTTTCATTATTTTCCATTTTTTATTTTAGAAGTTGAGCTTATTGAAGTAAGATGATTAGAATCTTTCTTGTTTTCTCTCACCCTCTGTTTTTTTTTGTTTTTCCGGATCGAACACATGCCTTATTGAGTAAACAACAAACTGCTAGGCTACCTCCCATGACATTCCACTTGGATTTATGACACTTTCGTTTTTGCATCCTTTTTATCTCCCATGCTTTAATTTATTAACTAGAATAACGTTTTTGCTTATAGTTTCCTTCTAGCAAGGCAAACTTTCCACAGTTTCTGGAGATAGATGGCGGCCCAGACTTAAGTGATTCCTTGTTTGAGGTTTTACAGGAAGAATCTACTGAGCGTATACTGGGGTACCCTTTGAATTTTTTTGACTAATAATGTTGCACTGAAGTTTTTCTTTATCAGTCGACTGTGTTTATGTCTTTTGTATATAAAATTAATATAAATGTATTAAAGCCAATCTTGTAGGTCATAGATTGACATCCTTCGTCATGGCTTCTTATCTGCACTTGTATTGCTATTTAGTGGCGACCAATTTATTCACGTATTTTATCAATTTTGTTACTTCTTTTAATAGGGGTCCTGGGATGGACAGCCAGCTTAACTTCAACGAAAAGGCACAAAATTATGATGATTTGTGGACCATATATGACAAAATGTGGATACTGATCAGCAAAATGAACGAAAAGGAACCCAGCAAGGTATTGTCAAGGTCTTCATCGATAACAGTGCCATATTTGAGCCAAAGAGCTCGTGGCTTGGTAGAGTCCCTCAATATCCCTGCTGCTGAGATGGCTGCAACTGTGTCCGGTGGAATTAGCAACGTGTTGGTTGGAAAGTTAAATAGAACTGTTCACAAAGCCATTCAGTTTCGAGGGGAAGGATGCTCAAGATTTGTAAACCGCCTAATAATTTTCTATCTTTGTAGATCATCACTTGAGAAAGCATCTTATAGTGTACAGCAGGTAGTGC
This sequence comes from Utricularia reniformis, assembly GCA_009725065.1. NCBI lineage: Eukaryota > Viridiplantae > Streptophyta > Magnoliopsida > Lamiales > Lentibulariaceae > Utricularia > Utricularia reniformis. The sequence continues at coordinate 15,838 of RWGZ01000058.1, forward strand.
GAATTCTGCCTTCGCTTTTGGCTGCTGACGATGAGCAAAACAGGAATAGACTGCATTTTTTCATCTGGTACTTTTACAAATATCCTTGAATTCTGAATTTTATTTTCATTTAAATTGAGTTTTCCAAGTGTAACGTGATTCTTAATTTTCAATATGCGTCGTTGTTTGTTTTTTTCTGTAGGACATTGCTTGTTGTGAGGTCCCAGTATGGAGTGCTTGATGGTGGTGCTCGCTTTCACGTCATTTCTAGCTTGATACGAGAAACTATCACCTGTGGGAAACCCATGCTTGTTACAACTCTTACTGGTGGTGATGATTTTTCTGAGTTCCTTAGTAGTTCAAAGCATTGGAGTACTGTACTCAGTTTCATCCAAAAGGACAGACTTCTTGCTGCGGTGAGTTCCTGTATCTTTACTGAATGAGTTGTTGTTCAGTATATGGTGTTGCTCAGCATTCTTGTTTGCTCAAACTTCTTTTCATGTTGCTCATTTGTGGCTCTCAGAATGATATGTTGGTATGTAAATAACAAAAATAATAATTAGTCAGTTTTGCTTCAAAGTAGCATAGGAATTCATTGAAGAGATGATAATATAGAAGTATAATTTTTTTGCAATATAATTTAGAGGGCATGACATTCTCAAGTTTTTGTTATGTAGGTTGCTGATGAAGCAAAATACATAACGAGCGTCAAAACTGACAGAACTTTGCAGTTGGATGAACTGTTCAATAAAATAGAAGAAAATGCCAGTATGGACATTGAATTAAAGAAAACTTTGGCGGTTCAAATGAATAGGAGTTTGCATAACATTCTTGCTTCTGAGGACAACCGTAGATCATTGTTCCAGCTATCAATAGATGAAGACCAACAAACTGTTGCAGTATTGTTATCAATGCAATTTTATTGGATACAACATTTTACATGTTCTCCTACTTATGGATTCAATTGCCCATGTTAAAATTTCCAGTTGATTCTTTGACAGGAAAAGTGGATTCATACCTTGCGATTTATGTTTGATGAAAGGGGTCCATGGGCAGCCAATTCTTTCCGAAACAGTGATGTTTTGCACTGGAAACTTGACAAAGCAGAAGATAAATGGAGGCGCAGGCTAAAGTTTAGAAGAAATTATCATTTTAATGAGAAGCTTTGTCACCCTTCGTTATTAACAGCGGACAATATGTCTGCTTCTTCCACCGATGATAGCAAACATGGTTTTGAGACAAATGATCTAGATAAGATTAAGCAACTTCCACTGAAAGGAATTAGAAATTTCTCCGATGAGGGCCCCAATGAACCTATTATGGGTGACACTCAGCAAACACTTGCAGAAACTGAGGAGTCCTCGAGGAAAAATTTTGAGGTGAGGGGAGAGACCTCTCAGCAATCAATTGCACAGGGGGGTTTTCCCTCGATGAAGAAATCAGATGACTCAGAGGTATTTTTCGAATGTATGAAAGATATAAAATTGTTTTTTGTCGTAATTATTGTTAGCTGATTAATGTTTTCAGGTTCTTTTGATAATTCCCTGTGTTCTTGTGAGCCCAAAGAGAAAGATAGCTGGGAGAATGGCAATCATGAAGGAATTCTTGCACTTCTATGGTGAATATTTGGTGGAGGGTACTGGAAGCTCGTCTTCTCTTAAAAACTATTACCCTTCTGGTGAATTCAATTCTGGAGAACTTGAAGATTTGGTTGGTGCTCAGAGGAAGAAGTTCTTTAAACAGAAAATGAATTTGAGTTTGGATTTTAAAAGTCGAGGTATTGGTGAAAAAATTAATTCAGATAATAGAGATGACGGTCAAAAGATGAAGCGCCATAGGTGGTGGAACATGTCTATGGTAATGATCTAAGTTTCAAAGTGTAATGACGTTCATTATCTAAATAGTTTTTGTGCTTGTGGTGTGATTCTTGTTTCTTCTCCTTAATTCTTTCTAGATTAAGGCTGTTCACTGGACTAGGTATTTGCTGAGGTATACTGCAGTAGAGATCTTCTTCATTAACTCTGTTGCTCCAGTATTTTTCAATTTTGCTTCTCAAAAGGTGGCCAAGACCGTGGGAGGCTTGATAGTGTCCACCAGAAATGAGTATGTATCTTTCAAGGGGCTGAAGGACAGGACTGGGTTTATTTCTTTTGTTGATAGACGTTTGGCTCAAGAAATGGCTGAAACTGCCAAAGAAAGCTGGAGGAGAAGAGATATCACCAATTTTGAGTATCTTATGATTCTGAACACCCTTGCAGGAAGGTCATACAATGATGTAACCCAGTATCCAGTGTTTCCTTGGGTGTTAGCAGACTATTGGTCTGAGACTCTTGATTTGAAGAAGTCATCCACTTTCAGAGATTTGTCGAAGCCTGTTGGAGCTCTTGATCCAAAACGCTTTGAGGTTTGTGAATGTTATTTTTTGAGGCTGGAGGTTCTCTCTCATCTTGTTCCTTTTTTTCTTGTCTATGTAATATTTTGCGCGTTTTAATGGCTCAGGTTTTTGAGGACAGGTATCATAACTTTGTAGATCCTGATATTCCCAGGTATATTAAAATGTTTCCATCACCTAGCTAGCCTCCCTTTCGTGCTTTGTAATATACATGAGTTTGATATCAAAACACTTTTTTTGTTAACTGGGGTGTGATATGATATTAATTAAGAATAACAAATAGTTATTCTTAAATTTCGAAAAAAGTGATCCACAAGGTTTTTATATTGATGGCTGTCTACTGATCTAAATGCGATATGCAATAGAAATAATGTGTTATTATTGATGTTTCTGTTGCTGCAGTTTCTATTATGGTTCTCATTATTCCAGCATGGGGATTGTCCTCTTCTATCTTCTTAGATTAGAGCCATTCACTGAACTCCATCGTACTCTGCAGGTATACTGTATTTCTGCATAGTTTCGTTCAAAAACAATTTCATAGTTCCGTTAAAAAAAATACTATATTTCTGCATAACTAGCTCAATCTGGAAGTTTGTCTGCCTTACTCTTTTCCTTGTTTGGGATTCTGAGTCATGGGTTTTGGTTTGATTTTCAGATATTTTTTCGTGCTTATTTTCTCTCAATCTTGTGATGTATCAGGGTGGAAAATTTGACCATGCAGACAGGCTATTTCAAAGTATTGAAGGGACTTTCAAAAATTGCCTTTCGAATACTAGTGATGTGAAGGAGTTGATTCCCGAATTCTTTTATATGCCAGAGTTTCTCATAAATTCAAATTCATATCATTTCGGGATAAAACAAGATGGAGAGCCACTAGGTGATGTTTGCCTCCCTCCTTGGGCCCAGGTCTGATTTCTCGCGTGTCATAGCATTTGAGTTTACGCTGGATTTTTTTTAACGCAAATGATATTTCATTTACTTGCTACCTTATGAACAAGGTATTCTTAAGATACAAAAATAAAAATGCAGTATTTTATGATATCTATGCAACCACATAGTGGTAAAGGTTTTAAGCATTAATTAGTATCCATCTTGCTTGATTAGTTTTGTCTGTTTTAAAATAAGCAATTCTTTATGTTGCCTGGTGAATTTGATTTGGTTGTTCCTTTCATAGTTTTCTTAAGGTTAGCAACGAAGAGATAAACTGTGTTTGATTGACTTAAAAACTACTTTCACCGTATATCTTCAGGGGTCACCAGACGAGTTCATTAGTAAAAACAGGGAGGCTCTTGAAAGTGAATATGTTAGCTCAAACCTCCACCAATGGATTGATTTAATATTTGGATACACGCAACGTGGAAAACCTGCTGTTGAGGTATGCATAAAAGGATTTCCTACTTGATTGAGAATGACTTACATTATTATGAATTCTCCTGAGGCTACAATTTGTTTACAGGCTGCAAATGTGTTTTACCATTTGACATACGAAGGTTCTGTCGATCTGGATAACATGGAAGATGACTTGCAAAGGTTAGCTGTTGAAGATCAAATTGCAAATTTTGGTCAGACGCCAATTCAAATTTTCCGTAAGAAGCATCCACGAAGAGGGCCACCTATCCCGATTGCCCACCCTTTGAGATTTGCTCCTGGGGCTATCAATATAACTTCTGTTGTCCCAAACATGAAAAATTCACATTCAGCAATCGTTTCAGTTGATGTTATTGACTCATATATCGTCACTGTAACCCAAGATCTTGTTATGTCTGTAAAGTTGTGGATGACAACGGACTTGCAGTCCGGTGGGAACTTCACATTCTCTGGATCTCTGGTATGTTGCTCGCAAAGTTTACAATAACTTCATTTGTCTTTATTTATATATCTCGTGTGTTTACTTTATTTTGACTTACAGGATCCCTTCTTTGGGATTGGTTCAGATGTTCTTCCACCTTGTAAAATAGGGCGCCCTCGTGCTGAAAACTTCGAGCTTGCTTCTTCTCAATGTTTTACACCCTTACAAACTTCACTTGAGAATTTTCTCATTTCTTGTGGAAACTGGGAAAGCAGTTTCCAAATCATTTCCCTCACAAATGGGAGAACTGTGCAGAGCGTTAGATATCACAGAGACATTGTCAGTTGTGTTGCCGGTAATTTTCAGCTTAACCGAAATTCTTTGAATTTGTCGTTAACAGAGTAATGATCTTTTATTGTTATATTTTGTCTGTTCAGTTACATCTGATGGAAGCTTTCTAGTTACTGGGAGCTATGATACGACTGTTATGATATGGGAGTTTCTTCATTCCTCAAGGGCTTCCGATAAGCGATCTCGAAATTCACGTGCATATATTCCCTCGAAGGACTTTATTATTGCCGACTCCCCGCTCCATATACTCTGTGGACATGATGATATAATTTCATGCTTACATGCAAGTTCCGAGCTCGATCTTGTGATAAGTGGTTCGAAAGACGGGACATGCATTCTTCATACATTAAGTGAAGGAAGATATATAAGATCTATTTGTCATCCTTGTGGTATACCTCTATCAAAGCTTGCGGTGTCTCGTCACGGACGTATTGTTCTCTACGCAGATGATTTGAATTTGCAACTTTATTCGATAAACGGAAGACATATTTCAACGGTAGAGTCGAATGGACGTGTTAGATGCCTTGAAGTGAGTTATTGTGGTGATTTTGTTGTTTGTGGAGGAGAGCAGGGGCAGATTGTAGTAAGGTCAATGAATAAGCTTGAAATGATAATGAAATATAGTAGTGGGATTGGGAGAACATTAAGTTCACTGTGTGTGACTTCAGAAGAATGTTTGATAGCTGGGACTGGTGATGGTAATCTTTTAGTCTATTCTGTTGAACCTCCTCAGCAACGTAAACGTCGATGAAGGGAAAGTTATTAGGTTGTGAATATTGCCATTTTTTTATACAAATCTTGTGATTCTATGCAGGTTAGTGATTCTTGATGTTTTATTATACAAATAAACCGTGAACAATTTGACCTGAGGTGGTTTGCTATCATAAT
>RWGZ01000059.1:0-17903 GCA_009725065.1 Utricularia reniformis
ATATTCACCTATAGCCCCAGAAAATCAACTAATTTCCAGCTAGTTCTTCGATTTTTGCAAGGAGTCACCGGGGTTGGACTAATAGTTGCTGTGTGCCTAATTGTTGTCTTCACAAATCTAAGCGTAGCAGATTTGTTTGCAAGCATTCTTGGATTTATCCCCACTGGATGGCTCATTCTCTGTGTAAGTAAAAATCTATTTGTAAGCTACCTTTATAATGTTATAATATATAGACTTGTGTGTAGCTTGCGATAACATGGAAGACGATTGTTCGAAGTTTAGGGTTATGGGATTCTGTTAAAGAGTTTGCAAGAATGTATGATGCTGGAATGGGTATACTTATATTCGCTCCAATTGCTGTGTTATCTTGGTTCCCATTTGTGTCGACATTCCAGTCTCGACTCCTCTTTAACCAAGCCTTCAGTCGTGGTCTCGAGATATCTCTCATTCTTGCTGGTAACAAGGCTAATATCCAGGCTTCCTCTTTCTAATTTAGATACAATTCAGAAGACAAACTTGGTTATGTTGTCAAATTGCTACCAATGGAATGTTCCACAAATTCCCTACTTTCCATGAAAGTTGTATATTTTTGTTATATATTTTTTAGACTCATTATAACATTGTTTTTATACCCATATGGAATTCTCTTCCGGTCCGGATCGCGTGATATGTCCCTTGTGTCAAACCGGACGTACAAATGGAACTGGGCACCGACCACATGAGCTGAGCAGGTGGGTTGTGGACTGAAGCGTGTCCATTGGAAAGTGGGTTGGTCTGACCCCTATAGACATGTTTGAAATACGGTTAGATAAATAACGCTGATTTGAGATGAATGTGTTGTACTGTGAGGTGAGCTGATCATAATTTAAAAATTGTTTTTGAAACAGTAATGTATTGATCGTGATCTCATAAAATGATTATTTTATCCTTACTTTTAATTATATCTATATCACTATTAATTTATGAATGATAAAATTGGTATTTTATAAGTACGTTTGGGTCACCGTTAGGTTAAATGAACTGTGGTTCATCGTAATTTTCTGCAGTTGTACTATGTAATTGTTATTGATATTTGGTTAATATAAAATATAACGGCAGTTGATCGCACTAAGCTGTGTATCGCTCTCCAAACACCAATACTTGGTGGTGTTATGTATTTTTTGTATTAGTCAATATAAAAACATTGTATTATAATGATAAAAATTAATTTCACGAAATATTGTATTAGGCCCTTGGACAAAACAAATCTAATGCGTTTGACATGCATCTCTTGTTTTAAACAAGTATGATATTGAGTTTGTTTGGTACTCAAATTAAAACTGCGGTGAGGTGCGATGCGATGTCCATATCGTGATTTTCTTATGTTACACAAAACATAAACTTAATTGCGATGTGATAATCGTTAAAAAATCACGATATCATTACAGCTATTAAAACTAGCTATGACTCATCATGATTTTGGAAAAGACTAATTTACCATTAATTCTATTAATTATAATATAATTATAATTATTATTATATATATATAAGGGTATACGTAAATCGCGATCATAATATCACAATTTTCCCAAACATATTTAAAAATTCACGATTATCATATCTCACCACATCTCACCGTACCTCACCACATCTCACCACACTGCAATTTTAAAAGTTATACCAAACAAACCCGTTGTTTCTTTTAGGTTTGGATAGACGAGCTCACAACAAAACTCTCATGGTTTGATTTTTTTTCTAGTGGTAAGTAAGTCATCTATCTTATGATTATCTAAGATGAACATAATTAACTTTATGGTTTCAATGTAATCTGAACATATTTAATCGAAGTGTAACATATATGAATTGTTTTTTTTCAATCATAGTTCAATATTTAACAAAGGTCGAGGTCCAATAAAATGAACATTATTTCATGCTACATTTATTTTATCTTATAATATATTTTAGTTTAAAACATTTGTATATTATATTAAGAAATTAATAGCTACATTCGTATATATAATATTAATAGTTGCAAATTGCCATTTTAATTTAATTTTAAAAATAAAAGCGCATCCAAATATTTTGTTTTTGTTTTTAATAATAACGACAAAATTTATAAAACGGTCACACTACCTACAGTCACACCATTCACCAACCCGGCGGCACGAAGAACATGTGCAGGATCATCTGTGTCTAATATTTAGGTGAATGACGCAGTTCAAGTTTGATTTCACTTCTTCTTAGGCTTCAACTAGGGACGGAATCCCCGCAGCTCTTCGTGGGTACGTACCCATTGCGTTGTTTCCTTTCAATGTTAATTTCCAGATGTTCTTGTCTCCGTTTTTTCGTGCCCTGCTATTTGCTATTTTTTTATCGCATTCCATTAATTGGTTTGAACCAGATATGGAGTTCAAAGGGGTACCTTCTGATTATGGATTCTACATGCCAGCGGAGTGGAAATCCCACTCTCAATGTTGGATGGGCTGGCCGGTGAGCTTTTCTTATTATTTTCTTGTATTCAGGCTTTAACAGAGATTGTTAAGGGTACTTAAAAGAAAGTCAATGTCAATATGAATTTTTGAGAACTTGTCTTTGGATAGTCATATTTTTGTGTAAATAGGAACGCGGAGACAATTGGCGTGATCATGGAGTGCATGCTCAGATTGCTTATTCAAGAGTTGCTGTTGCTATATCAAAGTATGAACCTGTTACTGTTTGTGCTAGTCCTGCACAGGTATGCATCAGGGCATATTTTATAACCCTCCTTGCTTTAAATATTTTACAATTGTATCTCCTTTTAAAGCATAAAACTTTACCTTACAGTTGAAAAATGCACGCATTCAATTGCCTGATCATATTAGGGTGGTTAAGTTGAGTATGGACGACGCATGGTTCCGAGACACTGGTCCAACAGTGAGATTTAGCTTGTTTGAGTTGCATTCTTATGTTTACTGAAATTAATATATAAAGGAACCATTTTTACGACAGTTCGTTATTCAAGATCATGTTTCATATAATGATGAGTCACGAAGCAAGATTGCTGGAATTGATTGGAACTTCAATTGCTATGGTGGTGAGCCACCTTATAGAATCATTCAAATATTGTCTTTATTTCATTTAATAAGTCATAAGAATTTCTAATTGATGTGGTTTTGTATTAAACTTTGTTCCATTTTCAGGAACATATGAAGGTTGTTACCAAAATTGGAGCCTCGACTTGCTTACGGCTAGAGAAGTTAGCTTTATTTTAATTTTCTAAGTTGAAAATTGGCCAAGTTTTTTAGCAAATAATTGTTGATGTTAGATTCTGGAAATTGAAAAAATTCCAAGGTTTTCTCAGTCTATTATTCTTGAAGGTGGAAGCATACATACGGATGGGGAAGGTTTGTATATATGCTTCTTACGAATATTCGAAAACGAAGTATGTGTAATCATTTAATCTATGTACATTGTGTTGCATTATGTATCCTTTAGGTACGTGCATTACAACGGAAGAGTGTCTTCTAAATAAAAATAGAAATCCTGGTTTAACCAAAATACAAATTGAGGATGAGCTTAAAGCATATCTTGGAGTCAAGAAGATTATCTGGCTACCTAGAGGTTTATATGGTATGTCGATTAAGTCTTGGAAATATCGTTTAGCATGATTTTTTTTTGAATTGGAATGGCATTTCATATATATGTTACCTTATGAATAGGATATTTTTAAGTTACAAAACGAGAATCGGATGATATTTATACAACTGCGCTTTCTACGGCCTCAATAGGGGTCCTAACCCATTCGACTATCTGAGGTCTATGTAGTTTTTCTGGTTCCTTTATCCAATGTTACACCGATGTTTATATCTTTTTCACCACTTGATGTATTGTGATCTTGTTTAAGTTGAAAACCAGTAGGTATTCTTATGGTACAAAACTGAAAATCGCATGACTGTATGATATCTATACAACTGTGTTTTTTACAGCCTCAAAAGGGCCCTAACCCATTAGACTATCTTAAGTTTATGTAGTTTTGCTCGTTTCTTTATCCAATGATACGTCAATGTTTGTATCTTTATCACCATTTGATGTATTGGGATCTTATTTTGCTTGAAAACCAGTTGGCTCCTTCATATTGTTTAGCAGGATTTAAGTGGCACTAATTTGCAGGTGACACTGACACTAATGGTCATGTTGATAACATGTGTTGCTTCGCAAGACCCGGAGTTGTTTTGCTCACATGGACCGACGATGAATCGGATCCCCAATACGAGAGATCCATAGAAGCTCTTTCTGTTCTTAATAATGTTACAGATTCCAAAGGAAGAACTCTAGAGGTGATCAAACTTCATGTACCTGGTCCATTATATATGACCCAACAAGAGTTTGATGGACTAGAACTAAAGCCAGAGCTGGATCAGGTAAAGTTCGTTCGTCATACATGTATATGATTTATTTTTCTTATGGATTATGTTACACAGGATATTGATAATTTCCGTGAGGATACTTTTGGAAGGTACCCTGGTCAAAGACTAGCTGCTTCGTATGTTAACTTCTACATAGCGAACGGTGCGATTATCGCACCTCAGTTTGGGGACCAAAAATGGGATCCCGAAGCGATTCGGGTTCTGTCTAATGCATTCCCGGACTATGAGGTAGAGTATTTTATGAGAGAAATGTATGTGTGTTCCTTGTAATTATTTTGGTGCAAATGCAGATTGTGGGCATTGAAGGTGCCCGTGAGATTGCTCTTGGGGGAGGTAATATTCATTGCATTACTCAGCAGCAGCCTCTTCATACTTGAAACAGCAACAAGAAGATATTATGCTGTCTTTATAAAATTTTAATGAATTTCATTGAACAAGGAATATATTAGTAATAAATATATTTATTTTTAATAGTTTGCATTAATAAATTATACTTATACTCTTAAAGTGTCTACGTACTATATATCGTGTCATTAATCATATTAATTCTTCTAAAATAAAGTTTAAAAATAGTGTAAACATACCATGTTAGATCGGCAATATATTGGGCAAACACGGGCCAAGGCCCAATAATCAGAGTAATCTCGGCCCATCAATTTATTGGCTGTGATTTATATGCTTCCAGACCACACCTCACACTTTACAGGACGACCGCAGTTTCAACCTGAAAATGGTTCGGAAGAAGGAGTTCAACTTTACGCACGATGGACCGCCGGACAATTTCGATCCCGATCATCCTCGCAAGGATCCGGTTGCGATGATCGAGATGAGGGAGTATATCGTGAGGGAGAAGTGGATCGATATCGAGAAAGCCAAGATTTTGAGGGAGAGAATCAAGATGTGCTACCGTGTCGAAGGGGTTAATCACCTGCAAAAGTGCCGGCATCTCGTCCACCGTTACCTTGATTCTACGCGCGGCATCGGTTGGGGGAAGGACGGCCGCCCCCATGATCTCCACGGTACCCAATTTCTTCAGTATCTTTTATATTACTCAATACTCCATCATGTTTGACAAACAAAAAGATTCTTTTTTCCAGGTCCTAAAGTGGAGAAATCTGATGAGTAACTGGTTGGCAGAGCCACTTATCGAAATAATCTGAGGTTTGTCTTTTCACTAATAAATTTTTCTGCTTAGTTTCTGTTTAGTTTCTGTCATCTAGATGAATGTTTTTCTATAATTCTTTTGCCTGTTGAGAACAAATTAAAGTTTACCCTCTCATTTTATTTCATGATCCAATATGCATAAGCGTTTGATGTGTGCAAAATCAGTAATAATTCAGGTTTTGACGAAATGATATTTCATTCATTTACCATCTTATAGGTAACGTATTCTCAAGGTACAAAAAATGCAATAATATGTACATAACTACATTTAACGCGGCCACTAAAGGGTCGTAATCCATTCAATTATCTCGAAGAAATATAATGTGGTATGGTAAGATTATAAATGTTTATAGTTACTAAAACTCCCCTTGTAATGGAACTGCATGTTATCAAGTTTATTTTCTGTAGGAAAATGCATTTTGCAAAGGTTTTGCATATAGTTGGTTATGAAGACTCACCCATTAGAAATGCATCTTAATGGAACTGCAGGTTATCAAGACTCACCCGATGCTTGTTCGTGTATTCAACTGTTAGTTTCAAATAATAGCATACGTTCTGAAATCTTGCTATATGTTTTGACTTATGATTTCTCTTGGAAATTGGTTGAGGATGAGGATTCATCTCTAGTGGGAGATTATACATTTTACTCAAAATGAAATGCTTGTTCAATATGGATAAACTTTCATTCGTTGCTTGTTATCTTTTTAGACTTATAAGCTCTTTATTGCCTGTGTTTCCTTATTTTGTGACACAAATGACAACATTCGACCTCTTCTTTGCTAAATGATGTACAATCTAGTGCACTCATTACCCACCTCTAGTTGTTAATATTTTTTAATGGACAGCCTGCAAATTTGGACTCCATAATTTTATAATTTTGTTAATGTAATTTTTTATGATTGTGATAATTGTGATCCCGGTAAAATCGATCTGTCTTTATATTTTGGTAAAATCAATTGATTTGTCCCTATTTTTTACATTAATAAAATCAAATCTGTGGAATTTCAATTGCCCGAAGAAGAAAAATAACAACTTGTTAACCATGAAACGTGACAGGTATAGCAACACATCATCAGCTAAGAGGTTCTTTGAATTTTTTTGTGCCGTTACAATTCAGCGTCTTTTGCAGAGAAATCAATCAGCTAACTGTAATGGAAGAGTTGGAAACATGGCAAAGGTTTATTATTCCTGATTTTGAAGCCCAGAGAACCAATCATCATCATCATCTTGCTGCTTAATTGTTAACGAAATATTCTCACGCCCAAAGTTAGGTCTTGTTCCAGGAGTTTTTTACTCAAATAACCCACTTCAAAAAACTTTTGATCAATATAACTTACATTCTATTTTTTTTACTGAAATAGCTTACTTACCTGAACATTAGCAGGTTACAGGTTACACGTTACACGTGATCAACTTCCTAGCTACTGATTTTGGTCCGTACCTTGCTGTCTTGCTCATGGCACAGTCTCGCTGGAGGTTGAAAAGTGCACTCTCAGAGCTGAATTTCAATTCGAAACCCATAATAACCAACTTAACGATTATAGCTGGCGAGAATCTACACGCAGCCAAGGCTATTGCTTCAACTGTCTGCATCCATATCCTTGAGGTGACTGTTTTCCGAAGTATTACTACGAATATTTGGTATACCGTTGAAAGGTTTTTCATGCTTCAGAAACAACTAAGTCTATTTGCTCTATTTTATGTTTAATCCAAAACTATCCAATGGTGCAAGATTAATGAAATTGTTGCACCTTTGATGTTGATTGTTGAATATGAAATCAAATAATTATAATGGTGTAGAAACACCAATAACAAGGGATTCTGTACGTTTCGACATTAAAAGGTTTATATTAAGCACGAAGCATCAGTATTTTTGCTGCATATATTTTTACCTGTTTTTGTCTAGTCCACTGCACGGCTAATTCACATATCAGCCTTGTGCAGATTATCTCTAGCCTCTGAAATATAAATGTACAGGTGCCTAAAGAGCAGAAGCTGCCTTCTTTGTACTAATCAGCATAGCTTTAAAATTTATGCATTAACTTTTAATAGTTACAACTCCATTTCTAAAACAAATACAGAATTTTTACTTCATAACCCCTGCATTTATACGACATAAAAATCAAAGCACAAACAATGATTTTTTCCAAAAAATTCAAACATTGAAAAACTGCTCAAAAAACAAGTTTCAAATTTTGTTCAAAAATATCCAAGATCCACATCTACGGATATGAAGTAAAACTATTCGGATCCACATGTTAACAACCATCCAAATCTGCATAAAAAATAAAAAATATGAATCACAATATGCTCCAATAACCATTCTGCACAAAACATACGTAATATTACCCAACATAGGTACATAGCTTCATATAAACTCATAATCAAATCTACAAAAAATTAAATTCAAGAAAGTACCATTACATGAAAGGTCGTCATATCTTTTTATGTCGCTTTTGTTTCTTTCTTCGATCCATGTTACCTTGAAAACGAGTTGTTTTGTCTCTTCCTCTAGCTGCTCTTTCAATCCGTCGTGCAGGATTGTGAACAAGATGAAAACCAACATATTCCTCAAACTCTCGACCAATAGGTTTAAATTGTAATGCATAAGTTCTAAGTTGCGCAGCAACAGTTACATCTGGACTGACAAATTCAAGTGCATCACATCCAAAAGTTTTGCAAACCTGATAACCGAAAAAGAAGTTAGTCTTTAGTTGCAATACAAATAAAAAATATAGAAAGTGAATAACGTATAACTTATTCTTAAGATAACTCACTTGAATAACATGTGAACAAGGGATTTTATGTGTTTTCCATTTTCCACATGTGCAAGAATATTGTCTTAAACTCACAACATGTTCTTTTTCCCCACTTCCATTTTTATGTCTTGTGAAAACACTGGCGGTAAGTTCGGCTCTATCATATATCTGCACTCTATGATGTATTGCTTTATCATTCCAATTTACGAACATTAACTTGGCAGCTTCTGTAAATTCTTCAAAATGTTGATCTTCTTCTTTCGCATTAGCCCAACGTGTTTCAAAATACGTGGCACATCGTAAGAATGTAGCTTTCACAAGGGCTGTTATTGGAAGGCGACGTATACCTTTAAGAACTCCATTAAAACCTTCCACCTGATTGGTTGTTAGAGTTCCATGTCTATAAAACAAAGAATCCGAAAACCAAAGATTTAGATGAATCAAACAAAATATAAATATATTAAATATGTTACCTGGCACCATCATCATAAGACAATGTCCATTTCTCCTTTTCATTTTTAAGGAGCCAACAATATGCTTCATGATTAATATTTCGAATATTTTCCATAACTTTCTCAAACTTCCTCTTCTCGGTTGCCTTAGAAGCACTCCAAAATAAACTGTTTAAATAAGAATTCTTAAAACGATCGGTGAAATTCACTGATAAGTGTCTTAGACAAAACCGATNCTCTCGTTGATTAGAGGGATCAGAAATTGTGGTTCACCTATGGTGATTTTGAGTTGAGGAACAAGTTCACTGATCGTGCCAAGAATGTATTGGATCAATTGTGGTACAAGTACATTCAAATGGAGTTGATCTTGAGCAAGACGATTTTTTTCTCAATTTCTGGATCGTCATCCTGAAGTGATAGGTGATATAATTTCCCTTGCCTGAAATTTTATCGAAAGTTATGTTCCTATTTGCATATTGCGGTTTTCTAGTTCTTCTTTGGTTTTGCTCATTTATGCTTATTGCTTATTTCTTCATCCTCAAATATTATGAATCATAATGTGCATTCCCAAGTGAAGGACTCCATTAATATACATGAATGAAATTTGTACTGTTTTCTTACAATAGACAAGGTGATTTGGTACTTTTGCTAGTGGATAATTCCTGCCAACTTTTACAAAAGTTGACTATGTCTCCTTCTTTATCCTTTTCTTCTTTCCGTGCACCCCCTTTAAAGTTTAAAGTCAGCAACTGCATCACCAAACAACATGCTCTTTACTGTAATTATCAATTTTTGTTTTACCTACTTCATAAAATCTGTATATTCATGCTGTAATTTTGATTTCAGTTGAATAAAAGAGATAGATGTTAACAAATGATGCTCTATTTCCATGAACTATATCTACAAAGTTGATGTTGTCATGAAAGCTTTATCTTTTTCCTTTTTGTTTTTTCTTCTCAGTGTGCAGGGAAGAAAAGGGGGACGGGATCTCTACGCAGTTTCCCATCAGTGACGCTAACTTTACTCATCTTATTTTCACACCAAAGCAAATGTTCACTGTTCAAGTTGTGCATTCTGAGAACTCTGGAAACAAGCTTCAGATCTATTGACGCCATCAACGCTTCAACTTCTTCCTCTTTATTCAGATTCCTTATCCTCAGGCAGTTTCTTGACCTTTGAATCTCCTTCAACTTAGCCTTTTTCTGCATGCATATTCATTTTTGTGTTAACTGTTAAGTGAATGGTGATTTGTTTGCTGTGAGAGTACCTTTTTGTTTTGTTTCTTGAGTGGGATGATAAGAGTAGCATCAGGGGAGCCTCTTCTTTTACTTCTCTTGAAGAAATCTAAGAGGATCCTACAATGGCTCCTCTTGTCCTTTTGTAAGAAACACATGAATGTTCTAATTGATTCTTCCATTATTGCAATGAATGAACATGATGGTATTCTTGAGTAATGATTGTCGTCTTCCATATCTACATGACATTAAAAAACACCAATCTTTAACTCGAATACGAATTAAGCAAAGTGTGATTGATTGTGTTTACCTCTATATTCAGGAACATGAAGAAGCTTAGGAAGCAAAGCTCGCATTCGGGCGTAAATATACGGTCTTTTGCCATGTTCATATGGTTCATTTTCAACATACCTCTGCAAAAGAACTTGAAACTGTTGAAACTGCTGTGCTATATAAGCAGAGCAACCCGGATCATACTCTTTCCGAGACGCTCTTAGCCGGTGAAAGTTCTTGTAATTCCAGTTCAGAGCTTCCCATGTCAAGCAAATTTGTGCTACATAAGCAGACTCCAGTTCATAGTAAAGATTATGTTGTAACTCAGATCCCCTTCTGCTTCTTAGTGTCATTTTACGACCAATTCGTTCCGGTATAGAAGACCTCACTATCTCTGAAAACAAGCCTTGTTCAATAACCATAAACACAAGACAATAATTTCTCGAGACTTACCAGTTTCTCGAAGCTTTTGTAGGGTGATTCGATCTAGAAGCCGCATTTCTTCATCGTACTTGTGAATAAATGTGTAGGATTCCCAGTTTTGACAACTTCTTCTAGAAGAAGATGAAAATGGATCATCTGTTGTTGCTGTTGCTGTTCCATTAGTTGAGCTTCTCCATTGTGATGAATCTTTAGAAGTTGATCCAACATTAAATGACTCTCCAAATACATGTAAATCTTCTCTCTTCCCATGAACCACAAACCTTTCACTGTCTTCTTTCTCAATTCTCTGTCTTGTTTCAGGTAAAATCTCCATTTTCATCTTCCCAGTAAACCTCTCAGACAACCCTGTAAGAAAAACCACTTACTTCACTCATAAAACCACCAAGATCCAATCTTGTTTAGGTATATAAATCACCTTGATTAACTTCCTCGAGTATAGTCGAAAAACAACCCTCTTCGCCTGTCTCCGTTGTCTCGTAGAAGAGTTGTTCATCTTCTTCCTCAGCTTCACAGTCATCATCATCATCTTGGCTTCTACAGAGTGAAAAACTAAGAGATTAAAGCTGAAGAAAAAGTGATAAGATGAATTGGAAACATACCTTTGGATAAAGGGATTTGAACCAAGAAGGATGAAGAGACGTTTAAGAAGGAAAATGTATGTGAAATGGAAGAAGATGAAGCTGAGGAAGAAGAAAGATGATAAATTGTAGAAGAGTCGAGGGAATGCTAATGTCTGTTGAGGAGAAAATTGAAGCATATTTTGCATCAATTCTTCAGTAGACTTACAGACAAAGCAAAGAAAATCTCAAAGTGCCTCGCTGAGCAAAGAAGTTGATCATATGACTAGACTGCTTTGCTTTTTGCGTTGCTAACTTTTTGAATGACGGATTTGCCCTCTCTGCATCAGCCTTCAAGTTTAAGTGAGTTCCACGTAAGCGAATCTCATTGTCTCTTAAATTTTATCCTAAGCATTTGAATTATGTTTATCAGTGTAAAATAAAAATAATGAAAAAAACCTAATAAATATATAATATATGAGAAAATAGCCATTTGAATTCCAAAAGTTTGGATAATTTGGTAATTTTGATTTTCAAAGTTTCAGTGGTAAAAAAGTCTCCAAAGTTATGATAATTTGATAATTTTGGTTCACAAAGTTGCGTTTTTTCGCAAAATATGTCCCCAAAGTTTGCGAATTTTGGCAATTTTGATCCCCAAATTAATTTTCGTCCAGGGACCTAATTTACCACAATTCACAAACTTTTAGGACGTATTTTACGAAAATACGCAACTTCGGGGACTGGTTTTGCCAAAATTCGCAAACTTTGGGGACCGATTTTGCGTACATGAAACTTTGGGGGTTGGTTTTGCCAAAATTGTAAATTTTAGGAATCAAAATTGCCAAATTATCCAAACTTTTGGACCAAACTACCCTATATAAATATATAGCATAGAAGTGGCGAGGAATGAGGGATTTCGATTTAATAGTATTTTTTAGATGAACAAAGCAGGAGCCGGGCAGACTGGAGGTGGTGGTCCGACGGATGCCGCTGCGGCGGCGGCGGCTCAAAAGCAGAAATCGCTTCTGCAGAGAGTGGATGCCGATATCGGGAATCTTGTCGATAATTTTGGGTTCCTGGTTAATGTGACTCGGGTGTGTTCTTGTTCCTTCTGCAGCTGCATATAGTGATTGTTATTTGGATTAATTTTTGNTGTCTCCGTTGTCTCGTAGAAGAGTTGTTCATCTTCTTCCTCAGCTTCACAGTCATCATCATCATCTTGGCTTCTACAGAGTGAAAAACTAAGAGATTAAAGCTGAAGAAAAAGTGATAAGATGAATTGGAAACATACCTTTGGATAAAGGGATTTGAACCAAGAAGGATGAAGAGACGTTTAAGAAGGAAAATGTATGTGAAATGGAAGAAGATGAAGCTGAGGAAGAAGAAAGATGATAAATTGTAGAAGAGTCGAGGGAATGCTAATGTCTGTTGAGGAGAAAATTGAAGCATATTTTGCATCAATTCTTCAGTAGACTTACAGACAAAGCAAAGAAAATCTCAAAGTGCCTCGCTGAGCAAAGAAGTTGATCATATGACTAGACTGCTTTGCTTTTTGCGTTGCTAACTTTTTGAATGACGGATTTGCCCTCTCTGCTTCAGCCTTCAAGTTTAAGTGAGTTCCACGTAAGCGAATCTCATTGTCTCTTAAATTTTATCCTAGGCATTTGAATTATGTTTTATTAGTGTAAAATAAAAATAATGAAAAAAACCTAATAAATATATATATATATATAGCATAGAAGTGGCGAGGAATGAGGGATTTCGATTTAATAGTATTTTTTAGATGAACAAAGCAGGAGCCGGGCAGACTGGAGGTGGTGGTCCGACGGATGCCGCTGCGGCGGCGGCGGCTCAAAAGCAGAAATCACTTCTGCAGAGAGTGGATGCCGATATCGGGAATCTTGTCGATAATTTTGGGGTCCTGGTTAATGTGACTCGGGTGTGTTCTTGTTCCTTCTGCAGCTGCATATAGTGATTGTTATTTGGATTAATTTTTGGAGTGACTTAATTCTGTATAAAACAAATTTTTCTGATGTTAACGTCTTCCGTCATTCGATTTACAATAATCAAGGTGCGAAGCACTATTGGGAATTGATAATTGAAATCGTAGACAGGTGTTGATTTGAAATTTTAGAAAAATTCAGTTGTAGATAACTTGGAAATTGTTGAGTTGCGGTGTAGTATAACTGACACATTGAGTTATGGTGTCTGTTGAGCCAGGAATTCAACAAGACTATGTCCCTTTCTTTTAAATTTGTAATGGGTTTGCTTAAATTACAAACGTACTTCTGTTTGTAGTACAAGTTTTAGAACTTCATTCTTCATCTTATATGACTGCATCTCGCGAAATTACTCCTTCCAGGTTAATGATCCTCCCATCAGAAATTCCCAAGAAGCTTTCATGATGGAGATGCGTGCTGCACGATTGGTAATTTAATTATGCTTTAGCAACCCAAAATTTGATCTGAAACTAATAACTGTTTATGGGTATAATGTAAACGAGTAACAGGTCCAAGCAGCTGACTCCCTTCTCAAGCTGGTCTCTGAGCTGAAGCAGACTGCTGTTTACTCTGGATTTGCATCTCTAAGTGACCACATTGACCAAAAAACAAAGGCGTTCAACAAACTAGAAGACTCAACAAACTCGTCACTTGCTAGAATAGGAGAAGAAGCCTCTGCTAGCCTGAGGGAATTGGAGTCCCATTACTACTCTTCCACAGTTGCAACAAGTCAGCTTCCCAGTGACCCCTGAAGAAAATGGTAACCCTTTTGCTGTGTCGATTTAGNGGAGGTGGTGGTCCGACGGATGCCGCTGCGGCGGCGGCGGCTCAAAAGCAGAAATCGCTTCTGCAGAGAGTGGATGCCGATATCGGGAATCTTGTCGATAATTTTGGGTTCCTGGTTAATGTGACTCGGGTGTGTTCTTGTTCCTTCTGCAGCTGCATATAGTGATTGTTATTTGGATTAATTTTTGGAGTGACTTAATTCTGTATAAAACAAATTTTTCTGATGTTAACGTCTTCCGTCATTCGATTTACAATAATCAAGGTGCGAAGCACTATTGGGAATTGATAATTGAAATCGTAGACAGGTGTTGATTTGAAATTTTAGAAAAATTCAGTTGTAGATAACTTGGAAATTGTTGAGTTGCGGTGTAGTATAACTGACACATTGAGTTATGGTGTCTGTTGAGCCAGGAATTCAACAAGACTATGTCCCTTTCTTTTAAATTTGTAATGGGTTTGCTTAAATGACAAACGTACTTCTGTTTGTAGTACAAGTTTTAGAACTTCATTCTTCATCTTACATGACTGCATCTCGCGAAATTACTCCTTCCAGGTTAATGATCCTCCCATCAGAAATTCCCAAGAAGCTTTCATGATGGAGATGCGTGCTGCACGATTGGTAATTTAATTATGCTTTAGCAACCCAAAATTTGATCTGAAACTAATAACTGTTTATGGGTATAATGTAAACGAGTAACAGGTCCAAGCAGCTGACTCCCTTCTCAAGCTGGTCTCTGAGCTGAAGCAGACTGCTGTTTACTCTGGATTTGCATCTCTAAGTGACCACATTGACCAAAAAACAAAGGCGTTCAACAAACTAGAAGACTCAACAAACTCGTCACTTGCTAGAATAGGAGAAGAAGCCTCTGCTAGCCTGAGGGAATTGGAGTCCCATTACTACTCTTCCACAGTTGCAACAAGTCAGCTTCCCAGTGACCCCTGAAGAAAATGGTAACCCTTTTGCTGTGTCGATTTAGTTAACCGGGAATTGCAAATTGTTGAAAAATTTCGTTGTTTTAGTAGTGTCTGATTGCTTTCCATGACATTTTTTCTTACTTTGATGAAAGTTATAATGATTAGTAGTGCAAAATTAGGGAATCAGCATCCTCTGATTGTATAAATGCTAGTCACATATCTGATTCAGGGCTCTCAAAAGAGTTCTCCTAAACCTATAGAAGTCAAGAGTCACATCTTGGTTATCTAAGTAAATAGTTCTAAACCCAAGAAATCCTCTACTCTGAATTTCACCTGGATGTCTATAAACTTCACTATCAGCTGGATACCTTCCTAGCAAAGAGCTCTCCTTCAAGCTGACTTTGTATTCAATGTATTTCAGGTTCATTTCCTTCGAAGGAATATTGAAATAAGGCGTGGCCAACGAATCCACTCCAAACGGAACTATTTCAATTACAACTGCATTGTCTGGCAGG
This sequence comes from Utricularia reniformis, assembly GCA_009725065.1. NCBI lineage: Eukaryota > Viridiplantae > Streptophyta > Magnoliopsida > Lamiales > Lentibulariaceae > Utricularia > Utricularia reniformis. The sequence goes on from RWGZ01000059.1 coordinate 15,486, forward strand.
TAAACCATATTGGCTAATCCTGCTCCATGAACCCCCATAACAACATCGAATGAGTTCACGAATCTTGAAATTATTGTCATGTTCTTGCTAACTATCTCAGTTGTTTCGACGTGGAATCCTATTTTTCGTGCCAAATCTGCCACTTCATCCTCATTCTTCAAGATACGGCTGTTTGTTCTTGTAATGATGAGCAGCCAAGGCTTAACATAGCGTGGACAAGCAGGTAATGAGCTTCTTTCTAGTAAGTAAGTGCTTCTAAGAAACTGCCTAAAATCACTGATGGTATAGTGAGGAAACTCTTGAGGATCAATACCGAACTCTCTGTGAGCTCTAAGGCCAACTATCATAGTCGAAAAGCACAAGATGTCACTATTGTTGTCTATGTTAATGATTTCATACTTGGAAAGCTTCTGCAGTATATTCTTGTACTTCTTAGTCCATGGATAACGATTATCTGTCAGTAGAAATATAACATTTGAATTGAACTGACGAGAAGTCAAGTAGAGGGGAATAAGCACATCTGTAAAGTCATGGAACTGGTTGCCGGTATATCCTCCACCGGAGAATAATATCGCTGGAGATGTGAATTCCCGGTCACAACGAGGCAGGTTTAGAGCAGGTTGAGGACTGATACTCCACATCTTTACATAATTCATCACATATGGATCAAATTTTCGAGTATACGGCTTTAGAGTCCATGAGTTGACATAATGTTCTGAAGAGGATGTCAAAACTGTGGATGATTTTCCATCAACTCTGATATCTCCATTAAGTTGGTACACATCTGACCTGAAATTGCTCAAATTACAAACTACTTCTGAAGTTCGATCTCCCGGTTTATCCGTTACGGTTACCGTCTTGAGACCTAAGTTCACTGTAGAAAGAAAGTTTTCGAGTATGAGAAGGAAAAGAAGATGTAGAATGATATATAAATTGCTTACTTGTGGATTGCTTGAAGATGTTACTGAAAATGAATGTTACAATGCAGCAGACTATGAACACCAGCCATCTAAATTGCCTTGGCTCGTTCATTGCCATATCTCTTGAATTCTGGACTCAGAGTAACAAGAAGGAAATATATGGTGAGTCATTGAAAACACTCACGTTGAAAATCTCTCTTAATCAGGAATGATATTAGTATCATCATCAATGCCAAAAATGCACAATGTATCCTAATTTGTCACATATTCAATTATGCTTTCATTGTGCTGCAAATAGAGATATTCAGAAGGTCTCTCTTGTCTTTGGGATGTGCATTTTAATGTTTTCACTTAGCGCAAGCCCCATTTTCGGAGCTGATACCATTAGATTATCAAGCTTTTGACATATTTGAGGCATGTATGTATCAGGATGTTTAAAGTTGATACTGTAACTTGAAACAGGTGATTCAAATGAAATTATAGGTGACAAAAAGATTAAATAATGTCAAAATTTCATGTACCAAGTTTATGCTAAGATAATACTTTCTGTTGCAGGAATAGAACAAGAGGAATCTAACTTTACCAAAGAGGAGTGTAATCAGATGTCTAAGATACACTTCTGAAGATAAATATGGCTCTGGTTCACATACTGTTCCCAAAGATGCCTATATCTGACTATACTCATCTTCAACCAAGGCTTTAAATTACCGTTATAGTGAATCACTGCTGCCATTTCGATCAACCGGTTATCAATATCTGGATCATAACCTAACCCCAAGACGTGCCATCTCCGGTCAAGTGACTCCGTGAGTCCATAGAAAGATAGTAGACCTGGTGCAAGAGTTCCCATTTTCCAAATTGAACCATTAGTATTCTGTTCCTGCCAATAATGGTATCTTGCAGTTATATTCTCCTTTCGCCAAGCGATGAGATCGAAAATGTTCATACCGAATGCCCATGCGCATGCCTGTGGATCAAATTTGCTGCTGATTAGAGGATTAGAGAAGTTTAGATACTTGTAGTACTTGTGGAAAGCCTCAAGACATGTTTCTACTGCTCCATTTACATTTCCATGTAAATCCAATGAAAATAATTGAGTCACATCTTTCTGAACCACAACATCATCATCAAGAAATACAACTCTTTCCAACTGTGGATAAATTTCCGGGATGTAAAAACGAAGATGGTTCAATAAAGAGATGTATTTCGTCGCTTCATCACTCGAATCGTCTGAAAAATCACCAAAATACAATTTTGGTAAATTGTGGAGTTGTTTAACGATAGGGGAATAAGATCCATTTAACCAAGTAAATTCTCCGAGACTCTGAATTTCGATAGTAGCATCCTTGAAATCATTACCGATGAACCAAGCTTGCATCGCCCCGTGTTTCACCTCACTCGTAACAATATGAAACACGAGCTGCTTTGGATGTTCAACATTCCAAACAGTAGAATTTACGACAACCGAAACAGCCAGAATGTTATCCGAAAATATACA
>RWGZ01000060.1:0-21101 GCA_009725065.1 Utricularia reniformis
ATCTTACCTGGTTGGGTGGTGCAAGGACAAGTCATCCGATTCATCAGTTTTTAGTCAATTCACTTAGTGAAGCAGTATGTTCTACATTGAGTAGTGTTTGTTTACTTAAGTTGATTTTGGTGGTCTTAAGTGAATTACTATTTATTTAAATATTGATTTATTACCCATAACCTGTTAAACTTCAGGTAAGTAAGTTAATTTAACAAAAACAATTAAAAAATAGATATTGTATTGATGAAATATTTTGTTAACTAGGTTATTTGGATAAAAAACTCCTCCTAACTCTCTGTATATCTTCCATCACTCAGTCACGCGACCAAAAGATCGTGCCCTCCAGTCCAGCAGCAACGGTTAGAATTAGATTAAAAATTAATGTGGGCTCAGGTCTCAGGTCTCAGGATCTAGAAAATCCAAAAAGGTTTGGGTTGGGCTTAACACTAGTCTAAATCGCAGGTTCCGAATTCCGTTGATTAAATTCTTGATTGCATTTATTTCTTGTCATCTGAAAAAAACTAAAATGCCGGAACTCAACTATCAACCCATAGAGCGTCGGCGATAAATCATGATTCATCATAACTACTCAATGGTTAATGCTCTACTTTCCCGATTGATCTAGTTCATTATTCATAGTGGTTTATCGGTACCCAAGGGAAGGGAAGAGGTTTTCTGAATTCTTGCACGTTATTGTTTTGAATCAGCTTTGCGAAGAAGATGGTGGAGATGAAAATGGATGGTGGTGGCTACTGGTTGTGGAGGATACAAGAGTGATAATTTTATTTTGGTAGCTTAAAATGGCCAGGGCCGGGGTCATTTTCATACCCTAGAATTTTAGTCCAGATCCAGATGGAATTTCCTCATTTGTCTGTCACGAGAACGCACCTCCCGTGGTCTTCGCTTCAGTCCGCCAACTTGTCCTTTTTACAGTTCTTCTAGACATGGAAACCGGGATCCCTTGCCCATTTTTATTTTCCGTTTCGTTGGGCTTTCGACGGATCAATCTGATTTTTGTCTTTTCTTTATGGGGACCATTACTTTTAATTTCAAGTTAGCTTGACGAAATCATCTTCTTGTTTCCTTTTACTTTTCAACCTTTATGATTTTTTATTGATGGAGTTTGTGGGCTGGGGGGTAAAGAAGGAGATTCCTGACGGCGGGACGTTATTGGGTGTCGTTCTGGCGTTTGAGTCTGGGAGCGGCAGGTTCGAGATCGTATACGAGAACGGGGAGACCGAGAATCTAGACTGGCCAGGGCTCTCCTCGATGCTGGTCGAGTCTTCACCTGGGCTTCCTTCGCGGTTGCCGGAGACCAAATCGCGCTGCATTCCTAGTAAACATAAGGATACCAATAATTCAGTTGACAGAAGTGGTGTTTCTGGCGTTTTAATTGAGACAAGTGGGCGATTGAGTACTTTTGGGATAAATTTGAACCACGGGTTGGATTTGGATGAGGATGGTTCGAGTGTTGGTGATATTGGGGGTACTTCCGCTTGTAGTGGAGTAAAGCTTATAGGGCTTGATCTCAACAGAGGGATGAGTGTGGAGTTGGATGATGGGTTGTACTTGTCTGGAGGAGGTACCGAAACAGCTCTAAGAGTTGAGGAAGAAATCATTGATTTAAATATGGATGCCAATGATGATGCCAGTGATTTTAAAGATGACCAAGATGCATCGTTCTTTGACTTGAATTTGCAGTTACCTGAAGATGTGTCTAGAAATATGAATCATTTTGAGGAACATTCTGGAGCACATTTGAGATTTTCGGAAGGGGGTAAAGCAGAAGAGTTCTGTCGGAGTGGCCACGGAGAAAGCTTTATGTCCAAATATGGGGAAATGACGAATCTTTTGATCAATATGGATAAAATAAAGGATGGAAAAATGAATAAATGTGTCCCTAGGGTTGATAGTGAAAATTTGACTCCGATCAAGGGTACAAGTGTTACATATTCTTCAGATGACAATGCTGAACTTGCTGCAAAAGAGCTGCTTAAGGTGGAGTTTGAAGCAGGGAGGACAGAATTGAAGTTGGAAAATAAAGATGGAATCCTAATGAAAAATGGTGACGTTTCTGGTTACTTTGACAATGGAATTACAGAGCACGTGTCCAGAGAGAAAACATCTAGGAAGAGAAAAAAGATGGAGCATGGTGCTTCACAAGCAACTTCAGCAACAGCTTTGAGAAGGAGTAGTCGTAGAGCGAAAATAGATGCACTCTATGCCAAAAGTGAAATTTCTAGTGAAGTAGAGTTGGTTAATCATGGCAATCAGGCATCTTCTCCAGCCGGTAGTGTCATCTCAGAGGAAAGGGTCACTGTGACAGCTTGTGAAGATTCTCCCAATTATGATATTACTCCTCCTAAAGTGGACTTGCCAACTTCCTGCTGCCTGGATCTTGATGGATCTTTGGTTTTTGATGTTTTTTACGCCTATTCTTTTTTGAGGTCATTCAGTAATCTTTTATTATTAAGCCCCTTTGAACTGAAAGCTTTTGTGACATCTATTAAATGTGATGACTCGACACTATTATTTGACTCCATTCATGTTTCCCTTCTAAGAGCATTAAGGAAGCAACTAGAGACTCTTTCATATGAAGGCTCAACATCTGCATCTGATTGTCTCAGGTATCAATTTTGTTTATCCTAGAAATATTTTCTGCCAGATGTTTTATGGAACTGAAGTTCCCATATAAATTGATACAGGTCTCTTAATTGGGATTTTCTCGACTTGATTACATGGCCCATGTTTCTGCTTCAGTATATAATATTGCACAGTAGTTGGTACACTCCTGGTTGCAGTCTTTCCCAGCTTAAAATTTTTGAAAATGACTACTACAAGCTTCCTGTGTCCACAAAGGCTGAGATACTGAGGCATATCTGTGATGATGTCTGTGAAGGGGAGGCTTTCAGGTCTGACGTTAATAGAAGGGAACTTGGATTGGAGCAGCTTACTGATTTAGAGCGTGTTACAAAATATGATAGTTCTAGGAAAAGAAGGGCTGCAATGGATGCTGCAAACAGTTCTTGTGTTACAGAAGAGAATTTGGTTGTAGCTTCAGATTTCAATGCTGATGAATGTCATCTTTGTAAGATGGATGGGAACTTGATATGCTGTGATGGCTGTCCCGCAGCATTCCATTCAAGGTGTGTTGGGGTTGCTAGCAGCCTTTTGCCAGAGGGTCATTGGTATTGTCCGGAGTGTGCAATTGAAAAAGATGCAAATGAATGGTTCATTGAGAAAACCCAGCTCTCACGAAGAGTTGGGAACTCAATTAGAGCAGAGGTGTTGGGCAGAGATCCTTATGGACGGCTTTATTATGCGACCTGTGGTTATCTTTTGGTGTAAGTTCCTTGATCCCTTCATATAAAATTGGCTGACCTTATTAAACTTAGCCACATCAGTCATTAATACTTCAGCAACTTTCTGATAATACCACCTAAAGTTATTTGCCATATTGGTGATTTTGAATGTTCTGTCTAGAATTCGTGGGATCACATTGCTTAAGGTCATAGTTGGTCTTAGATAGTTCGAATCTCATTCCTAGTTATCAGCTGTTAACTAGAAAAGCACACACACACAAATGAAACAAATTACATCCCCCTTATGGAAATTATATTTTCCGTTCCTCTTATCTCTAACTATTCCAGAATGATGATAACTGTTTGTCTTTTTTTGTCTGATGGTAGCAATTTTTTGTTGCAGATTGGAATCATTGAATGGTGATGATTTATCCACTCATCTTGCTATAAGGTTGTACAATAGGGACGACTTTCCCAAGCTTTTTGAAGTTATGGACTTATCACCGTTCATTTATGATAAGATTAAAACTGCAATATGTGTGTGGTGGAATGCAGCATTTAGTGGAACTAATGATGCTGATGCTGCTTTTCTTTTGACACAATCAACTTTTCCTCGGAAAGGGACGTCTGATATCATTCCTCTTCGTTCAGAAGTTGTAACACCTGAGATTCTGAATGATTGTCCCAGAGTTATGTCAACTGTTACGGAAGATGCATTTTCTCATGTACAAGGTGGAGAGCATTATGTCAATTATTATGAATTCGCTCGGACTGCATATTCATGTTTTAGAGAGTTGTCCTCCCCATTACCTGACAAATCCACACATGACAAATCTTTATCGGCAGAGGAAATTTTGGCCAGACAACTGAAGATTGTTTCAAACAGATTAGCTGAGTTTTCTTGGTCAAATGCTCATTTATATAATTCAAACTCTAGGAATGAAAGATGTGGATGGTGCTTCTATTGCAGAGACCCTGAAAATGGAAGAGACTGTTTATTCATCTTGAAAAACGATTTTCCATCATTAGAAAATTTCAGCATCACGGCTTCAGGGATTCAGGCCAGAAATAGTAGGAAGAGTCCGCTCTCTGAAGTCATTAACTATATTTTATGTCTTGAGAGTCATTTACATGGCCTTCTATTGGGTCCATGGTTAAATCCACATTACTATACGATTTGGCGTCGAACTCTTCTTGAAGCTATTTGTTTTTCTTCACTAAAAAATATGATTCTCAAGGTATGCATAATGCATGCGCATTTTTTCCCTGGCATTTTTTCTTTTTTTTGTGAATAAAAGTATTTAAAAGCCTCTCTTGAAACTTAGTAACTGGGGAATAACTTCAAGTCATGATAGCGCAGTATAGCCCTCATGTCATTTACATTTTCTTCTATTTACATGCATGTTTTCAAAGAATAAATATCTAAATGCCACTGATCAGATTCTTTTGCATTAATTAGCAAATTAAGGGTGGATTACTGATTCTAAATTGCCATGGAATTGTTTTGATTTCCGGACATTTGTTTATTGAGTTGTATCTATCTTGTACCTTGTTTTAATTCTGATTATGTGTTGTGTTCTGCATGCTTACTTGACCAGCTAGAGTCCAATTTGCATCATCTTGCACTTTCTGCTGAATGGAACAAACATGTGGATTCTCATGCCACCGTGGGGTCTGCCTGTCATGTTATCCGTAGTTCTTTTAGAGCATTGTCAAGAAATGGTAATTGTAAAAAGAGAGCAAAGTCTTACGATGTTGGAGTAAGCCACCCATCTTCAAATGCTGCAACTGGGTTGTGTTTATTTTGGTGGAGGGGTGGTAGGGGTTCTCAGATGCTCTTTAGCTGGAAAGTATTGCCTCGCTCCTTGGCATTAAAGGCTGCACGGAAAGGTTTGATGTTGATGGCATTTTTATCTATCAAGTATCACACTTGACTTTTGGATTGAATACTTTTTCTATTCATTTCTGAATCTTTAGGAGGACTCACAAAGATTCCAGGTATTTTATACCCGGAGAATGGCGACTATGCCAAAAGAACAAAATGTATTTCTTGGCGAGCTGCAGTAGAGACATCAAAGAGGGTGGACCAGCTTGCTCTTCAGGCAAGTTCATGATCATGCTTTTCTGCAAAATTTCTGTTATTCCTTTTCAACAGTAAAACCAGTCGATTCACTAATGATACATATAATACTGTAAATATGATAATAAATTGCGTTTCTACAGGTTAGGGAGCTTGATGCGAATATCAGATGGGGTGATATCAGCAATAATACCCTTCTCCGGAAGACAGACGGTGACTGCAAAAAATCTTTCAGGTCATTTAAAAAAGTCATTATCCGAAGGAAGTTCTCTGATGGAACAGTGACCAAGTACCTTCTCGATTTTGGCAAGAGAAGGGCTGTACCTGATGTAGTAACTAAGTTTGGTTCCCTTGTTGATGATTCTAAAAGCCTTACGAAGAAATTTTGGCTAGAAGAGTCGCATGTTCCGTTGCATCTAATTAAAAGTTTTGAAGAGAGGAAGATTGCTAGAAAATCAGTCAAGCTTAATCATGATCTTTCATTAGCTAAAATGCCACGTGACAGAAAAGGACTCGATTATCTTTTCTCTAGATTGGAAGCATCAAATATTCCTACATGTGGACATTGCCAAAACAATGTACCTGTTGGGTATGTATCACTACTTCTAGTTTATGTTTTATGGAGGCTGGAGAACCATGACTTAAAGAAATGCAAAATAAAATATTACTTAAGATATTACGAACTTGGAGTCCTAAGATATATTCCCCTTAATTATCTCCTCAATTTTGTTTTTTCCACTAGAATTATTGTTTTTATAATTTTACTTCCTTCATTTTGCAGGGAAGCTGTGATATGCGAGCAATGCAAAGGTAGAACTCCTTAAAATTGATGAAACTGGCCTTTTTAATATTTGCATACTTATCTTTGATGTTTGCTCGGGTAATTTCAATAAATTTATCATCTCCTTTTTAACATCATAATATTTGATGCATTGATGTGACTTATGTAGTGAACGATGTCAGAATCCCCAATCTTGTTATTGTGATCAAATTTTAGTGAAGCTACTTAATGAGTGGTTTCAGTCTTTGTATTCTTACTTCTTTTTATAGATAACCAATTAGTGTTTTATTAATTATTTTCAGGAACTTTCCACAAAAGACATGTGCGCAAGTCAGCTGGAGCAATGATTGATCACTGCACATATACCTGCCGTAGGTGTGAGGTCTTACTACCGAAAATTGAGAAGGATAAATTCGAAATGTTAAAGGTTAAGAACTTGTCGAAAGGCGTGAAGTCAATACGTTTACAAAAAGGTAAGAAAAAGAGAAGGGGGAAACAAGTTATGAATTTAAAAGGTGCAAAAAGAGCTTTAGTTGTGCCATTAAGGCGTTCTGCTAGGTTTGCTGAACGCAAGATAAAGCTTTCTACTGAAGTTGAAAAGGTTAAAATACGAAAAAAGAGGAAACCAGTTAAATCTGGAAATGTTATTTTGAAGATGCCCACTAGTAGCAGCATGAAGAAAAGATCGTCTATGTGTTACGGAAGTTACTGGTTAAATGGCCTCAGGTTGTCCAGAAGGCCAAATGATGGGAGGTTTTCACATCTCAGAGAGAGGATGTCCCTTGTGCTTTGTCAGCCGGTGAAGTTCAATGGTGAAAGACCAAAGTGCGGTCTATGCGGTGAACTGGAATACAATCCTTCATTAAAATATGTCGCTTGTACACTTTGTGGAGGTAACAGTTTTCTTACCCAGGATTACTGTTAATATTTTATCTATCATCAGGAGTTGGGTCTAGTGATCACACATGATTTGGTTTAAGCTGTTCTGAATCAGTATTCATTAGTTTGGATGTCTTGAATCTCTTCTAATAGTTTTTTTTCTTTATGAATTACTTGCAGTATGGTTTCACGGAGATGCTGTGGGTCTTACTGAAGAAAAACTTGAAAATGTAATAGACTTCAAGTGCCACAGTTGTCTCCACAAAAGTTTACCAGAATGCCCTCATCTTTGTTAAAGCAAAGCAACAATTGTAAAGCTTTTTTTCAGAAGACATTGGAACTTAATGCCCTGGGTAGACCTTCAGTTTGGCCTGAATAGGTGATAAGCCTATGAATGTGAAAGGGCATGCAAAGGATGCTCTGGATGAAATAGTTTCCGCTGATAATATCGAAAGCAGTTTTCAGGTTCATGTTTGGATGGATTATAACTAAAGGGCGTGGTTCTTTGAGTAAAATTTACTGGAAGGGTTTCTATCTTGAGCCCTGTGTAAACAGAGATAGACTACTGAAATTGATTGTGAAATTCCCATTGCTGCCATGGCTATAGAAGAGAAGCTGCATCTCCCATAGCTATTTGCTGACTGGATTCAGAGTGCGACATTTCGTTTAGCTTAGTCAATAGATATTATCTGACTTAGAAATTGCAAGATGGTAATAGTTGAGAAAAACCGATTGTGTTATTAACATAACACCTCTTTTAGGATGTTGTAGGTTGGGGGAGAGAAGCAGAGATTTAGAATGCTTACCCATTACACAAGTTATTGTGATATATTGACAGATGCTGAAACATTTGAATGAAAATTGAAATATTTGCTAAATGCAATCTTTCATTGAGATGATCACAATGTAAGTCAAGACCAATTTGTCTCCCGTGTATTTTATTTTCTTTTACCAACACTTGCTTTCCCTTGGTGTGTTCCTGAGTTTGTCATTGAGGAATAAATAAGCTGATACACGTTTTTTGTGTGAGGAATTCAGTTCATTTGTTTCCCATCTTTATGATGTTTCTGGATAAAGTCGTCAGAGTGGGTAGTTATGTTACTATTATTGATGATATCACGCAACAGTATGGTTTCTTTTTCTATTTTTACATTTTCATAGGAAGAAGGTTAGAGCATATGTTGTTGCATGAACCAGACTTTTCAGTCCGTGTGTGGGTTGAGAAGGTCAGTTTGTGCATCTGGAAGCGTTGAAGAGGTAGCTCCGTGAGGGTTACTGTATTTTATTATTGAATTCAGAGCATCCATCATTGCAGGCCAGGCATTGGACGTTGAAGGACACTGGATAAGCTGAGCAAAATATGAGGGGGTTGGTGGCAATGGAGAATCAGCATGGTCTGTAGTCTAGTGTAGATGTTTCATTAGTGGTGGGACATGGAATATGGGAGGAGAAGGAACATCGGAGGATTCCCATCATTCATTGAAGAAATGAAAGGTCAATATACTACCTACCTGTTCATTCTTGCAGCCAGAATATGCATTATGGTGCAGTAGCCTAACTGCTTTCAAACATGCTGTCATCGTTCCTTTTCTTACATATTACATGGTGAAGTATCACTCACTCTATCTCTCCTTGGCTGTGATAGAGAGCTGCATGATGGCCATTGCTGCTTTTGTTCCCAATTTCTTGATGTGTGTGTCATGGCTGGCGCTGGTTTTGTGGTAAAAACAAGTTAGCGCAAGGCATTAATTATTAAGATTTATATTTGCAGAGTGTTATGACAGCTAAAGTAAAAGATTTAATTGGATCTTCCTGTTAACTACATGTCATGGGCATTACAGGTGTCTAGTAATCAACAACAAAACTAAAGTAAAAGATGCTTTGGTTTCTGAAATTATGGGTTCCTATAACTGGTGGGATTTAGCAGCAATCGTGGTAGCTTACAGATGACTCTTCTTGCGTGCTCTAAGGCATGCTGGTGGACAAAACCGTATTTTTCCACCATGTGCACCATGGACGTTGATATGTTAAGTAGAAATACGTGTAAAATACTTTTCATGAACAATCCCTTGTTCGTCGAAAAAGGATGGAATTTTTAATTTGTTTATTTACTTTTGTTTATTCTTTATATTTAATCATTTAATTTATATTTTTAAATTAAATTATATTAATGAATTAAAGTATATATAGTATTATAATTAAAAGTATAATGGTGTTACAAATTAAATAATTAAATTAATTTAATATATAATTTGTAACTTATTTTGAATTAAATATGANAATAATCTATTAAAATAAAAATTAATTTAAATAAATATATTTGTTCATGAAAATGTCCGTGTTCGTTCAAATAATAAACGAACAAAAAGTAATGTTCGAACAATGTTCATATTTTTATTCGAACGAACGAACACAATCACATACGAACCGAATACATATTGTTCACGAACTATTCGAATGGTGTAATAGTCCTAATAAGAATGGTTGGGTTTGAGATAGACAAATAATTAAATTTCTATTCAAATTATTCTAACTTTACTTTGAAGACGCATTATATCAATTGAGTGGTTGAGATGGCCAGAAACGGTTCCAGGCAGCTATCTCTTGATGATTTGTGAGTTTCCGAATCCCTCCGTAAAATCCCCTTCCTTCACGGTGCTCTCTCCAGTTCACACCAGTTCTTCTCCACCGTGATCCCCTGCTGTAATGCTTCAACTCCACAATCACACTCTCTGCACCATTAATCATTAACCATCAATCACAACATAACCAGCACCAGGACCAATACAAAAAGTAAATCACAGCAAGCACCCTTGTCACCGCATCCTTCCATCGCAGCATTCCAAGTGACCCACCATCCCGTACCACCAACCTGAACATACTCAATGAATACCACCACTCTACAAAAGCAAAATAATGCATACCATAGGGAAACTCCTTGTTTTTTCTCCATTGTATTTCAATATGATCACCCGGTTGCAATTCTTGCAAACACTCTGAGATATGAATATCATGAGGACGAGTATCAACAGGGGAGCCTCTAATTCTATCCCATCTCACGCCCGTCTCTATACCGCTCACTTTCCATCCGTGCGGCAGGTATCTGCACACTTCATCAACTTAGCATTTAAAAGTTTCAACATAGTTTATTTCTAGTCACCTGGCACGGAAGGTGTCTGTTCCCTGATCATAGCTCAGCTCAGCATCATAACATGCCCATTCTACAAGTTCAATAATCAAACTTAGAAGGTTATGGTAAACAATAACATGATTTTCATATACCTCACGGTTATAAACTTGAGCAGGAAACCAAAACTTGCCAGACTCAAGACCCAGATACAAAGACATGATTTAATAATCAACAAGGGAAAGTTTCTTCTTCTTGGTAATGCATAAAAGCTGGGTAAACAAGCCTATGAAACCCCTTTTCTTGCCTTGATTCGAGAATATCATATCTTTCCTTGACGCACCATACAAAAACCATTTCTTATAAGCATCTGGACCAATAACATGTTCCCATTTATTTTTCATGTGCTTCTTCCACAGGTGATCACTCTGACACCTATCGCTCAAAAATGTGCTTACTTGAGCCATTTTACAGAGTTCATCAGGTGGAAGCTTCTCTAGAATGCAGTCCAACACAAAGTCAGGCAAGTCTAGAAGTGTGACTGTGACCTGTGAACTCCCCTCAATCTCATCAACATTAATCTTCTCCTTAGATAACATCACTCAACTAAAAAGTGAAAAGGGCATCACCAAGTAATTTATGTATTTACAGAAACATCTCACTCCATGAACCACGGAGGCAGAGGTTTGAATGAAAGAGTGTTATAGAAGAAGATGAAGGAGAAACAACAAGTGATCAATACTAAGAACATCATTTCACATCCAAGATCAACAATTGAATAACCTAATCTAAATTATTGAACCCAACAGGTGTTCATAAACGAAGGTCTTACCACTCTCCGTAAAAGGGATCCTTACATCACAATTGCGTGCGCTATTGGTTGTGACGAAGCCCACCAACTCAAATGGTGGACCTCGCCGAAGGCTATCTTGAAAGGGATGAAACGAGGATAATTGAACACAACTAACTATTTATCTATCTAAACGTAGATCTGAAATTTTCTTCGAAAAAAGAATCCGAAATCGAGGGGAGAGTCTCCTACGTATACTTGACTTGGGCTGAACCCAAAAACTGTCAATTTCATACGTCCGATGAACAAAACTGGTTCATCCTCAATTCAATTGAAAGAAGCCAAATGAAAATTTTGGATGTATCCAGATAAGATAAGAACTAAAGTCAGAGTTACAGACACTTATTTATAACAAGAAAAATAACTGTCCAACATACTATCTAACGACACGTGTACGTATAGATTTATGTCTAATTCACTTAACTTAACACACTCCTCTCAAGACGAAAGTCTTCACACTCTTTTGAAGAGTTGCGATCAAACAAAGAGAACTGAGTTAAGAGTTTGCTGAGTCGAGACTTGGAGAGCACCTTACTGAAGAGGTCTGCTGATTGATCTTGAGTGCAACCATAAAATGGATTTATTAGACCGCTGCGATAGTGATCACGAATCAAATGACAATCAATATCAAGATGCTTTATTTGTTCATGAAACACTGCGTTTTTAGAGATTTGGAGTGCAACTTTGCTATCAGTTCCTAGACCAATAGGTAGAGGCACTCTAATTCCCAAGTCACGTAGTAGGAAGGAGAGCCATTGAATTTCACACACAGTTGATGCCATACTTCTGTATTCTGCTTCAGCGGAGGAGCGAGCCATTGTATTTTGTTTCTTTGTCTTACAGGAGATCAGAGATGAACCAAGAAATATGCAATACCCAGTTAAAGAGCGACGTGTATCAACACAAGTACCCCAATCGGCATCACAGTAGGCACGGAGGCTGAGAGCAGTCTCAGCTGCATAAAAGAGTCCAACATGAATTGTTCATTTTAAGTATTGAACTACATGTATTGCTAAATCCATATGAGATTCCATTGGCATTTGAAGATGCTGACTGAGTTGTTGTATGACCTATGCTACATCAGGACTGGTGTACGAGAGGTACAATAACTTCCCAACCAATTTTTGATAAGCTGATGGATCCTCAAGTTGTGTTGCATCTGAGACAGATAATGTTGTTACTGCTGGTAGAGGTGTGCTGGCTGAATCTATATTTGCCTTCAAATAAGAATCAACAATATCCTGTATGTATTTGTGTTGACTCACAAATATACCATTGTTATGACAGAGAATTTCTAATCTGAGAAAGTAATGAGCATGTCCAAGATCTTTGATTGTGTACGTAGAGTGCATAAATTCTTTGATTGAGACAATACCTTCGGGATCATTTCATGTCAAAAGAATATCATCCACATATACTAGAAGAATAATCATTCATTTAAATGAAACATTGACAAATAAGCCCGAATAATGTGGAGACTGATTATATCCCTCGTTGTTTAGAGAAGATGTGAATTCCAAATTCCATTGCCTCGACGGTTGATGCATGTACACCTCAATATCAAGAAATCTGTGCAAAAATGCGTTGTTTACATCGAGTTGAAATAAATCCCAAGCATTACTTGTAGCAACATCAATCATTAGTATGACTATGGTAATTTTTGCAACAGGCGAGAACAGTTCGACATAATCAATTCCCTCAACTTGTGTGAAACATTTTGCCACTAATCGTACTTTGTATTTGTTTATAATATCATTCTGATTGAGTTTAGTTTTGAAAATCCATCGATATCCTACTGCCTTTTTCTTTGGTGGCAAATGACAGAGTATCCAAGTGTCATTGGTCTCAAGTGCAACCATTTCTGCTCGCATTGCTTCTTCCCAATGTGGGATTTTTAAAGCTTCTTCAACAGATGAGGCTCTTTCGTGTGAGAAAAATTCGCCATAAAAGCATCATAATTTGATATGCTATCAATAAGTGTGAGAGCGTATTCAGATAACCAAGTTGGAGGTTTTCTGTTGCGAAGTGGCCTTCGATATTCTTATGGAATTTGCTCCCTGGTTGTTGTAGTTATTGGATCAGAATGAGTATCATTAATAATTGAGTTGTCTGGTGGTTGAGCTTGATGATCTATAGATGTGGCAATATCTGGCATTGTGGGATTTTTATCTATTAATGCTTCATCACCAAGATCATCCTCAATATTTGGCAATACAGATGAAGCGCCTCCAGAGTTAGTTAAATTATGAAAAGGAAATATGTTCTCCACGAAGGTAATATCCCGAGATAGAATCAATTTGTGTTGTTGAAGATCATTCAACTTAAACATGCATTTACTTGTTGTATATCCTAGAAACACACCGGGATTACCCCTAGGAGCAAACTTGTCGGCATGAGGCATTACAGAAGCCGCATAAGTCAGGCATCCGAATGTTCTGAGATATTCATATGTCGGTTTTCGTCCATGGAGTAGTTCAAATGGGGTCTTCCAGTTTAAATTGGAGGTCGGAAGCTTATTGATTATATGAGTTGCTATAAGTACAGCCTGTCCTCAAAAGGAGATAGGTACCTTAGACTAGAAAATAAGAGATCTTGCAACGTTTAACAAGTGTTGATGTTTTCGTTCCACTACACAATTGGATTTCGGGGAGAAATGACATGTTCTTTCATTAATAGAATCAAATTCCTCCCATAAAGCCTAGCATGAATGACCTGTGAATTCTTCTCCCCCATTATCCGAATGAACTCGTTTCACTGTGACTCCAAACTGGGTTGTGACCATCTGAAAGAAGGTACGTAGGACAGAGGTGGCCATTGCTTTGGAGTTTAGAAGAAAGTCCAAGTAGATCTACTATAATCGTCCACTATTGTGATGAAATATCTTGCTCCCAGACGTGTTGAAGTGTGATAAGGCTCCAAACATCTACATGTAGTAGATCAAATGCATTAAGAGCTCGCATTTCAACTGTTGGAAATGGCAAACGCCTTAATTTTGAAATCAAGCATGTGTGACAAGTTTTTTTCTGATTCATGGCTTTCAATAGGTATATGCTCAAGAACAAGTTTTGATGGATGTCCCAATCGAAAATGTCATTTATTTTTGTTGGTCACACAATTAATAAAAGCATCGAGTTGGCATACATTTGTCTTAGAACTATAATTGCATAGATTCAAATCAGCATGAAATGATGCATTTTGTAACATGTACATGACATCCTTTTGAACTCCCTTTGCAAGATCTTTCTTACTCTGTCGGTCCTGTATATAACACGAATCAAGATCAAATGAAACTTCAATGTCGTTATCTGAAATCAATCGAGATACTGATAACATATTATATTTAAATAATTCAATCTTAAGAACTCCAGTAAGTACTAATCCAGATTTCAAATAAAGTTGTCCAATTTCTGAAGGTAACAACATGTTGTTGTTAGGCAAGCAAACCTTTAATGTATCCCTCGGTTTACAAGTATTTTTAAGAATAATATTCTTGCAGCATATGTGAGAGGAAGCACCTCTATCTATATAATCCAACCAACAGATTCAATAGGCATTTTAAACAAACGAGAGCATGAATTACATGTCACTCCACAAAATTCTGCAAAGTTCACTTTCAGGGAAGCAGTATCGACATTAGGTGTAATGACCCGGAAAAAGGACAGCACAAACGGAATCCAGACAGGTTAGAACCGCACAATTATTGTTAAGAAAAGGAAAGGAAAGGTAATTTTGTAAATTAACATAAGAAGAGGGGAATTTGGAAGGAGGGGTGAAAGGGTCATTTGGACAAGAGGAGAAACCTATAAATAGGAGTGGAATGTGAAAATAAGGGTCATTTTGGGGCAAAAAACGTGAGAAAAATCGAGAGAAAAGGGAATTATCGCGATTCCAGGGACTGCAGTGCAAATTGTCGCGAAAAAGGGGCTGCAGTGCAAATTATCGCGATTCCAGGGACTGCAGTGCAAATTGTCGCGAAAAAGGGGCTGCAGTGCAAATTATCGCGATTCCAGGGACTGCAGTGCAAATTGTCGCGAAAAAGGGGCTGCAGTGCAAATTGTCGCGGATTTCGGGCTGCAGTGCAAATTATCGCGATTCCAGGGGCTGCAGTGCAAATTGTCGCGGAATTCNTTTGCATCACAAGAGCCAAAAATAAGGTGCACCCTATTCACTAAAATCCCATTGTTAGAAATAGAAACATCAGCCAAGAATGATGCTGTCAAATATGGCAATGCATTTCCAAGAGGCCGTGGAGCAGCACGGTAAGTTTCAATCACAATTTTGGATTCAATTTGAACTGAATTATCAACTGTAAACTGTTTTGGGAAAGGAATGTGAATGCTGAGAAGCACTGTTTTAGTATCCATTGGTGATTCGCAAAAAAACTCTTCCATAGAAATAATTCTGTGGCTATTGCCATTCATGAGCTTAACATAACTAGATAGAGCAACAAGTAGCGTAGCAACATCTGAAGGAAAATGCTTCCTTTGTGCCATCACTACATTGCCACCAAGACTTCCAGTATTCCTGATGAATACAGAAGCGATTTTTTCCAAATGATCTGCAATTTTTGAGAATATTGGATACCCGCCTCTGCTGCAGTCAATTTCCTTCATGTATACTATAGCTTTTGAAATTGTCACCGCTGCTCCAATTTCTATACCTGACACATCTTTTCTAACAGATGAAAGCTCAGGGATGTATCTCAAATCAATATACTTATTATATTTTTTCATTTCTTTATAATAACCATCCCCTGTGTTTCCAACAACAAGCTTAATGTTCCCACCATTTTCATGGACATCAACTTCCAACATTTTCTGAAGCTCCTGGAAGGTAAGAGGAGTATACCATGAATGCTTTTCAGAATTCAGAATCCTCAAAGGCTTAAAAAAATCCTTGGATAGCTGAACATATGGAGAAACATGATGCTTCGGATCATATGGTGGTAATCTAGTAATGCTGGAGAAATTCCCTTCTCCCTTTCCATAGAAAGAATTGACCCCTAAATCCTCCATATCTATGTCTGAAGCAAAACTTTTGCAGGCATCAGCGATAGGCCTATATCCAGTGCATCTACAAAGATTTCCTGCTACAGCCTTCTCGGCTTCTAATTTACTCAGTTTAGAGAATCCCGGCAATGCTGGACTCGATTTTGTAGTTTCAGCATTAGCAAGAGCTGAGAAAAGTGAGATACAAATTCCAGGTGTACAAAAGCCACATTGAGATGCATGAAAACCAGCAAACCGTTTGTGAATGGGATGGAAGCCATCTTTACTATTGCCAATGCCATCGCTGGTTGTAACCGAACAGCCATTCAGGCTGCATAGAAGTGTAAGACAAGAACTCACCGTGAAACTCTCGACCTGCTTTTTATGAGCATCAAATTTTGAAAGTAGAACAACACAAGCTCCACAACCACCTACAAGAATGAAAACCATAAATCCAGAAGGAAAAGGCGTACTCTGAAAATATAAATCCCAACTCTTCACTTGAACTTATCCGTATTATTTCAATAATCAACTGCTGAATCATTTAAAATACACAGTAAAGGAAACGCATGATGGCTTTCGGATCCTAAGGGAGATTGAGGGTGATTCAGTAGTGAAATGGTTGCATATGATCTGCAAATTTAAAGGAGCACGTAGAGTAAAAAAGCATTTAAAATTCCCATGCCAAACTCATTATCCATCCCAGCAGTGACTACAGTGAAACCAGATAAACCAGCCAAGTTTAATTAAATACAAAGAAAAAAACCGGAGAACAATAAACAAGATCAAACAAACAGGTGTACGTGCGAAAACCAAAGTAAGACCACCTTCGCCGCAACCAAGCTTTACGCTGATGAAACGGGTGCGAGTCCGAAGAAACTCCAACAGAGTAGTGGAAGGATCAATCTCGAGAAGCTCAAACCTCTCTCCGTTAACCTCGAAAACGAGATGGTCAACGACACCGTCACCGGTCGCCGTTTCCTCCATTCCCCACGCTGGAAGGCGGTCAAGCTGCTCAAGAGAGAGCCACGTGATTTTGTTCTCTCTTCTCATGCCCATTTGCATTTATTTAGCATTAAAAAGCATAATGATAATGAGAATGATAAATAATTATATTCCAGAATAAAAAGGGTGAGCTGGCGGCCGACGAGGTCAAAAGCAAAAGGTAAAAACGTAAATGTACGACAAATTTAGACATGGAAACAAACAGGCATTCATTTTCGCTTCAATTAATTTTCAGATGTCGTCGACGTCCCCTGCCGACGTCTGCCACTTCCCATGGCTGCTCATGAAATCCTGCTTACCCCATCCTCACCATCTCCACTCTCCTTCCCCAATACCCGCCGCCGTCATCTGCTCAATTTCTGTCCTCCCTGAAGATCTACTCCTCGAATGTCTGGTCAGAGTCGCCCCCTCTGCACTCCCTTCACTGCCAACAGTTTGCCGTCGCTGGGCCCGCCTCGTCAATTCGGTAGCTTTTCATACCCTCCGCATACGCCGAAATCTTATCTCTCGCACCCTATTCTCAATCCGCATTTCTGATTCTGCTCTCTTTTCTGCAACCCTCCATTGGGACACCAGTGCCATCGCTGATACGTCATGGAGAGTATCCACATTCGTTCCATCGACACCAAAGTTTCGGTCTGCATTTTCTTTCTTCTCACAATTCAGAGCGGTCTCCGTCGCGCGGAAAATTTATATCATCGGTTCTACGGCGATGCTGCGGTATGACACGTGGACTGGAAAACTGGTACCCAAGGCAGCGATGGGTTTGCCCAGGAAGAAATTTGCGGCCGCAGTGGTGGGTGGAAAGATACTCGTAGCTGGAGGTTGCCCATCGTCTTCAGCTGTAGAGGAATATGATCCCGATGACAATGAGTGGCGCGTGGTTTCAGAATCGCCGCGCCGCCGCTATGGATGTATCGGAGTTTCCGTAGATGGCCTATTCTACGTGGTTGGTGGACTTAAGATTGGGATATCAGATATCACACGCTCCGGCCGACCGGTTGCGGTTCACGTGTTCCCAAGTTCAATGGATGTATACGACGCGGCAGCAAGGGTTTGGCTAAGAAACCGAACGGTTCCGGGCGGCGGTTGCGTGGTTGCGGCATGCGCCGCAGGTGATGCCTTATACATCCTAACGAGCCATGCGGTAGAGTTATCGTTCTGGGAATTCAACGCGTGTAGGAAAAGCCCTAGTTTTGGGAAGTGGCGAAGGGTAAAAAGCCCGCCGCTATCGACTCAGATTGGAGTGGAGGGTGGAGTAAAGTACAGCAGCATCGGAATTGGCGAATGGGTGGTGCTGGTTCAAACGGGAGGGAGAAAAGAAGGTGTTGTATTGGCTTACGACTGTTCCAGAGGGGAGTGGAAGCGGTCGGCGAATACGCCGGAGGTAATCCGTGAGGCGGGGTGTGTGTGTGTATGTGTGCAGTGGTAGATTCTCATCCAATCACGGGTTTCGCTGCTTTGTCGCCTAGCGTTACGCAATTCTTTTAACATTTGGTTAGTTGCCTCTTTCATCAATTCATTATTGGTTCACTTACTAATGTTTCTACACACTTTTGATGTAGATATTATTGTTTTCTGCCTTTAATGGTAATAATCTAAGAAATTAAAACGGGGGTATAAGAAAAAAAATAGATAATTTTGTCACCCTATTATCTATATTATTGTTTTCTCCACTATTTATCACTTTTGTTCGACGATAATATAGGAATAAATTAAGTGGAAAAAAAACTTATCACATTGTAATGCAGTGCTGCTGGGCCGTGGGCGTACCGTAAGCACATGTGCCGTCTGATACGTCACTTTAAGCTTTGCCGGGGCCTGTAAAGTGAGACATTGAGCTGCCCCTGTCCTGCCCTATTCCTTCTTTCAAATGCAAAACACGGTTTGGCCTAATAAATACATCACCGTTTTCCCTATGCCCAAATGGTTAGTACACATCATTTGCTTAAAAATACACACACCGTTGGACATAAAGAAACTTGAAACCATCGTCATTCTACAACCCACAAATACATTCAGCAACAATTAAATACAACTTCACATACTAGAAAAATGAAGTACACCATTCCCATTCACCCACCTTGAGATACTGCACTCCAATTATGCAACATACTAGAAAAAATGGTAAAAATAATTACAGATCCGCGTCAAGTAAAACTAGGAATGTAAAAAGAGGTAGTATGTATGTCTACGAAGAGCAAGGGTGGGGTAATAGGGAAATTCTAGGTATTCATCGAGTAACTAAATTATACTTTACAGTATAACTCATGCTATGAATTTAAAATTGCTCCAACTAGTTTTTACTTTTTAAATAAAACTAACCTTTGCTGACATGGGGATGATGCCGAGACAATTAAAACATGGTTCACATGAGACGACTTTTATCATTTGGTTTCAAAATTTGAAATGAGCACATTAAACTATCATCAACACTCATCATAGCACCAGCATTATCAAATTCACCACAATAATTTGGGGCCGAGAATACAGTAACTAGCTGCTTGTCAGCAAAGAATTCATAACCATCTTCAACAACCTGCTCACAAATATATAAAGTAAATGAAAATGAATCTGACCGAACGAATAAAAAGAAAAAGAAAAAGGAAAAAATTATCACCTGATGAGCACGGCATATTAGGTCCATGTCATGTTGCATTAAGAATTCAGCCACTTTATCTGAACCAAATGTATATGAAACACCTCTATCATTCATTCCCCAACCTTTAATTTCTCTACTAGGATCAGACCACAGCAAATCACATAGCAAGCCAGAGTCAGGAACATCAGTTGGGCGTGGAATATTTCTAATTTGGTCCAAGCTTGTCAGTTCTGGAGAAAGGCCACCATGCATGCAGAGTATCTTATCATCAATAAGTGCCGCCACTGGAAGGCAGTTAAAACAATCAGTGAAAATTTTCCAAAGTCGAACATTGAATCGGCGTTTACACTCATCATAGAATCCATATATCCTGTTAATAGATGCACATTCGTGGTTGCCTCTTAAGAGAAAAAAATTCTCTGGATACTTGATTTTATAAGCAAGGAGAAGGCATATTGTTTCCAAACTCTGCTTTCCACGGTCAACATAATCCCCTAAGAACAAATAGTTAGCCTCTGGAGGAAATCCTCCATACTCAAATAGCCGCAATAGATCCCCATATTGTCCATGAATATCTCCTGAAACAAATAAAATGAAAGGAAAACATTCTTTAACCTAAATCCAAACAGTGCAATTGTTCATCTAGCGTTTCTGCTGTGCTGCATACGTTGTTTATCAAAATATTAAAATTGCAAATACGGTTGAATCATCCACAATAATTCGCAAGCAAGCAGCACCAAAATATATGAAGGATAACGTTCGAGGCGGATATTCTCTTCCAGCATACGATATTTCAAACCGTCAAAAACAAGTTTGAATGTCCTGTTCTATATTATCCGAAACCAGAAGATATTGAATAACATACTACCATCATAGCATGTCATCAGAGAGTATTTCATACAATAAATAGGAGTGCAAAAAAAAGCAGTACCACAGATCTTAATCGGGGCTTCAAGCTCAAGAAGATTAGGCTGCTTTAAGAAAATTTCACGGGATGTTGTACAGAGGGCACGGATCTCATTCTCAGAGAGCTGTGCCTGACGCGCAGTCGGGGCATTTCGTAACTCGAGCAGACGATTGATTATATTATCCAACACAGCAGGTTCAATACCCTGCCCATTCGCAGCCATAGCTCCAGCCCTTGGATGGAGTAAGGCAATAACAAAACACCCACAATCCCAAAAACTTGTCTAACCTAAACTGAACAATATGGAATCCAAAAGAACACAAACGCAAAGACATATATCGAAAAGTAGTTGAGTTGGGAAAGCGTAAGAGAATAAAACTTCCGATTGTAGCAGAAACGGGCGGTACTATACAACCATCGCACAGACCAGCCAAGAATAGGGTTTGGAGTCAATACCAAGCCGGATGATCAATGGCACTTCTACTGTAATTAACCCTAGAAATAACCACTGTAACAAATTGAATTCAAGGAACTTTCATTTATTCTATTTCCATGTCAAGGTATTTTAAATGTTTAAAAAAATGTGTAT
>RWGZ01000061.1:0-21087 GCA_009725065.1 Utricularia reniformis
TATGTATAAGTATATCAATTATTGATAAATTTACTCTTAATTATAATATATTATGTGGAAATTTTGCTTGGTGTCTCTTTGATTACAAAAGGAATTTCATAATTCAATAATTCCTAATAAAATAATGTGATCAAGTTGATTATGAAATCATATGGATTATTTTTCATTTATTGCAATTATTACAACCTCAATCATTCTAATAACAATAATTTCATGATATGTCTTTGTCCTTGCAATTTGTTTACAAAATAATAAAACTGGTCGTGCTTTCCTTTCGGTATTTTATTAATAAGTTATTTTTCATTAAAGAAAAAGCAAATAAATTAGAATAACAATTGTCCTCACACGAATTTGAATTCCGAAGCAAACAAATATGAACATGGCAAATGAAGTGGACAGAACAGAGCAAGAGAAACAATGCATGACTCAATCTCTTCTTCTCACACAGAAGGGTTGCTCTTGAAGGATCCAAGAGCTTTTATGGCAGCAGCTCTCAAGATGAACTGGTGGTATATCGCTGCAGCCAGAGCTCCCAAAAACGGGCCAACCCAGAAAATCCACTGCAAATAACCAACACATTAGACTTTGAACCAGATGAATCACTGTAATTTACTGTAAGGTGTAGAAATGGTGATTACATGATCATTCCAGGGCTTCTGTTGGTTGTAGATGACGGCAGCTCCTAGACTTCTCGCCGGATTGATCCCAGTACCGGTTATGGGGATTGTGGCTAAGTGAACGATGAATACAGCGAACCCAATTGGAAGTGGAGCCAAAACCTTGACACAAATAAAGCAGAGATGGGGAAATGGAAACTAATTACTCATTATGTATGACAATGCCTACCGGAACATGAGAGTCACGGGCGCTTCTCTTTGGGTCAGTGGCGGAGAAGACTGTGTAAACAAGCACAAAAGTGCCGATAATCTCAGCCCCAAGCGCGGTACCTGGATAGTAACCAGTCTGCACAGAATTGGCACCGCCGCCGTTAGCTTGGTAGAGACTACCAGTTATGCCTTTCACGATACCGACGCCGACTATGGCTCCCAAACTTTGGGCCACGATGTAGGCAACAGCTCTGACGAGGGACACCTTCCGAGCGAGGAACAAGCCGAAAGTCACCGCAGGGTTAATATGTCCACCTACAAGATAACATAAGATTAAAAAGGCAGCCCACAAGGTCAAGAACCCAGTGGAGCAAATTAAATTTGAAGAATACCAGATATGCCGGCGATTGAGTAGACGAGGATGAAAATGGTGCCACCAAAGGCCCATGCGATGCCGAGTACCCCAACACCGTTACATTTATCGACTTTACTCGAACTGGAGTATCCGATTACGGTTGCGATAGTGATGTACAAGAAAACAAGTGTGGCGAAGAACTCAGCTATAATCGCTCTGTAGAAAGACCAGAGACGGAGCTCATCCGCGTCAAATAAGGGGGCCGGCGGTGGGTCTACATAGTCCTTGGCTTGGTGGTGCGTCACCGGCTCCTCAGTGAGTTCCTTACTCATTATCTCTTGCCGATTGGATTCCTATGAAATTGGAGTGGTTGTAAGGACAGGACAGAGCGAGGTGATCCACTCTGATCCTGCTCCTACTTTTATGAGAGAGAGGTAGCAGAAGGGTAGTTTAGGTATTTGATAAGACGACTATAATGAAGATTGGGGGCCCATTAAAGAGAAAGGGGCAGCGCGGCCATGTGAAGGATAATCATAAGTTGATGGGCTGGGGTTTATTTAGGAATTAGGGTTAAATAATTTAGGGTAAATTGAAACAGACAATTCTGCCACCGGTATTAGCTCTTATCCGGTGGGCACCCTAAGTGTCGGGTTGTGGAATCTTACAAATTTGTAACTTGTAAGTGGAGAACATCATCATGTGAAAACCAGCTGGATTTTTCTTTTTTGGTCCACACACAAAATCACCAACACTAATTGTTTCTTGGTTGAATTTTTAAGTATATTTAATACAAATTATGATATAATAAATAAAGAAAAAACAGTTATAGATGATAATGTTATCATAAAATACACAGGACTCAAACTTATCTACAGTGCAGGATATGGATAAGAATAAGAGAGAGACCTCAATCATAGACATCTCATTATGTCATCGACCACAAGTGTGAGTGTGAGTTTGCACAATAATGAGACGCCTTTTGCAAAGTAGGTTGCAGTGCAGTATCTCTCCTGTCTTTTTCTCCTTCAATATCTAAAGCATCCAAATTATGTATATATATTTTCAAAAACTCCTAAGAACTCATGTAAGAGCTGTTGCAGATCTGCTAATTTCAATTCCTCAGAACAAAAACAAATAGCTGCTCTTCATTATTAATCCATATGGATCGAAGGTGCAAACTGGGAAATCTAGTAAAACCTTCTCACAAAATATAATCTAAATTATGATGCAGAATGGCAATAAATATTGAATGCGAAAACATGGACATTAAATCAACAGGTAAAGAAAGAGCCACGGAAAGGAATGAGCTAGAGAAATGGCCAAAGTACTTTTCTAGCGTGCTTTTGAACCTGTTTAAAAATAGAATATGAATAAATCAGTTTAACTCATATTAATAACAACAAAAACAAAGAGACGTCACCTCTACTTCTCTTGCACTTGCCAGAAGCATTATTACTAGAAGCAAAGTTACCATTCAACTTCGACCAAGACATTGCTAATTATGAATTATCAAAATCACAATCACGGGGTCCTAAGCAAAGATCCTATTTCTCCATCGATCCTATCCACAAGCAAGCACTTAAGCCCAGCAACCTCAGCTTCAAATAAAGGTTGGTTTTGTAGCCTCTTCATGATCTCCTGATTCATACTTCTCAAAGCACTCTGCTGTATCATCAGTAGGAGCCTGGGCTTCTTCACAATGGGAAGGCATGATCTAGTCAGAGTTTCAAAATCGGAGCAATTAACAAAACTCAGGATTTCAAGATGATGAGGGCGATATAATACTGTACCTCCCCAAATAATCCTCCTTTTTCTGAATTTTGCAAGTCAATATAATTCTCGACTCCGTCTCAAATAAATATAATTCTCAACCACAGATGAGTAAAGAACATAACACAAATCTATTTCTTTAGCTTAAACACAGATGATGATGGCTATCTTGTTATGCTACTTAACTTTCAACTATCACTATTTACAGGGTAAAAGTGAGAAAAGTGTAAATGTGCTTATTACAGGCAATTTTAAGGATGCCAGTGTTTATTACCCTCTTTCAGAATGTTTAGTCAGCCCTGAAAAGATCATCCTCTCTGAATCTTCTGATTCAAAACAACCTGCAAAAGTGGAGCTCACAAAAAACACAGATCTCTACGCAAATCCATAACCATGTTCCATTTTATCACTGAGTTGATCAAATTTGTCTTCATTACCGATATTTCATATTGGGAAATATCAAATTTTACTAAAAAACTCTAGAAACAGAAACTATAAGAATCAACCACGATGAGTTGATTAATTGAACTAGCAAGTTAACATATTTCTCAAGAATGGATGTCAAACTATCTATGCAAGGCAACAAAGTATCCAGCATGGCAAACACAAATTTGCAAAGTATGTATACCTAAACTTGTCAACAATAACACCCTACGGCGTTTAAACAATGTGAAAGTGAGAAAATGTAAAAAACAAGTTTCCATACTTCAATTGAGCAACTCTTTACAACAGCCTTCACTTTCACGCATCCCCTTTTTCCATGTTCGCAGCGTATTCATTTTCAGATCCACCGGCACTACTACAAGAGGAAACGAGAGTAAATGCAAGTACTAAGGCAGAGTATAGAAAGCATCAGAATGACAATAATTGAGCTTACTCAGTAACAATCTTGCTATGGAACAAATGTAGTTCTCATGTATTTAAACATGTAAGGACTGATCACATCAGTGATCAGCGCTCATCATTTAAGACCCAACATAATGGAGTAAAACCACCTCAATATTCTACAAGTATCAATGCCAATATACATACCTATGGGGGCGAGAATCAACTGATCCTGGTCTTCTCCAAGCCTTTTCAGTTTTATCTTCTACTCTGCTATTTAAACTCCATATTTTTTTCTTCCCAAAAGTTGTAGGCATATCAGTGGACTCCAGAGAAGAAACCTCCTTCAACTTCATCGAATCAAGCTTTTCATCAATCTTCCTCCAATCTTGTCCCTTATCCTTCAGAACATCCTCCCTTGGCCTTGCATCACCAAATGGATTGTTAGCCTTGGGCTTCACTACCTTAACAATTTCAGACTTTTCACCTTCAGCCAATGGGGATTGCAAATTTAGTCGTGTCCGACTACTTGTAGTCACCTCCTCTTTTTTACTAAACCAGCTCTGCGAATCTGCCCCATCGGAAGCAATACCCACACTTCTCACCCTGATGCCATCAAACCTTCCGCCTTCTCTTCTCCCTTCTTCCTTCCTTCTCACCCAACTATCTGAATCCGCATTGCCGTTTCTGGAAACAAACCCGAATCCCTCCCTTTTCTCATTTCTCCTAGGGTCGGAGGGAACAAAACTCTTATTTGCTGCCCAGTTATCAACCTCATCTGCTTGTGAATCTGAATACCTAGGAAAACCCCCTCGGTCTCCTTGTCCCCTCCTCTCAAACCCATTAATGAACGACTGCTTCTTTCCCGCTGCCCAACTATCAGTCTCATCAGCCCTGGATGGAGCAAATTCACGATTAGAATCCCTATTAAAACTTCCATGTCGCCTAGTCTGTTCATCCCTGATACCGCCGCCATAGAATCTGAATCCACCTCCAAGTTTATTCCGATCAAGCTCCTCCGCAGAGCGTTCACGCGGGCCAGTAGGCAGACTCATAAGTTCATCTGGAGTCAAACCCTTGCTCTGAAACTCTGACTGCTTAACCGCGTGATACGTATTGAATTCCTGAATAGATATCGCCTGGGGCTTCTTTTTCTTCTTAGTCTTGGTGGCGGCAGCCACAGCAAGTGAAGGAAAATCGGCCGCATCCTCATTGTTAGCGGCGCCTTCCCTCAGTTGTTCTCGGAGGTCCGCCTCATTCTCTTCGGAATCCAAAGCCCATGCTCCAGGTTTCGCCCACGCGCTCACAGTCGACGCCATCTCTGTAATTCTTCTTCTCTTTCTATGCTTCCGTCGCAAGCCAAGACTCCCCTGTATTTAAACTTTTAAGATACGTATGCAGGATCCGTTAGAATCCTCGTTGATATGATTCGCATCGACGGTTCAGATTCTACGCCGATTTTATGAAGTTTGATTGTGTCGTTGGTACTTTTTATTATGTTTGGTCATGGGCCGGACCAATCCAAGGCCTATTAGTAGAAGAGGCCCACTCAGTTTACACCCATAATTATATCGAACCCAAAACATCGTAAATGGTTTCAACCCATTTAAACGCCGGTTCGGGCTGACCCGTCCATCTGCCTGCATATGCAAGATGCTAACAACAGTAGACTGGAAAATACGCTTATGTGTCAAATAACAAGCTCATAAGCGAACTTATTCATGGAGGTGTGCGGATTTGAAAAAGATGGCCAAAAAAGGCCTACAAAGATCCTGAAACGTGAAACTTAAAGCACAGACTGTCATCAGATCCAATCCATGAGATGAAAGGGTGAAGAAGTGATGGATCTAACTAATCTGACCACAATCAGCGATCACTACCGGCTTAGCGGTCTTTCCACTGCCAGATCCAACTTTCTCTATGGCTTTAACGACATCGTATCCCTCAACAACATTCCCAAACACCACATGCTTTCCATCTAGCCACTCAGTCTTTGCAGTACATATGAAGAACTGCGAACCGTTCGTGCCTGGTCCAGAGTTAGCCATGGATAGAACGCCTGGTCCGGTGTGCTTCTTGACGAAATTCTCGTCAGCAAACTTGGATCCGTAGATAGACTCACCTCCAGTACCGTTCCCTGCGGTGAAATCTCCGCCCTGGCACATGAATCCAGGAATCACGCGGTGGAAACTAGATCCCTTGTAGTGAAGAGGCTTGCCGGATCTCCCGACACCTTTCTCACCGGTGCAGAGGGCACGGAAGTTCTCAGCAGTCCTTGGGACAACGTCGTTGTATAGTTCAATAACGATTCGGCCGACAGGTTGGCCGCCGACGCTCATATCGAAGAAAACCTTTGAATTCGACATATTCAAAACTATTCACAGTAAAGACGAAGCTAGGGTTTTGAGTAGGGGTAAATACAATTCTTTATAGGAACTGGTACTGATCTTGAGCGAACACGTGTCGGTAAATCAGCGATTCCAAAAGTAACCATAGTTGGAATCTGAGCGTTATAACCATTGTAAATGCTGCCATTCTCTTCTTGGATTGGATATACTCTTAAAAATAGTCATATTATTCATTCTTACCCAAATGCCAATTAATAATAATTTTTTCCATATATTTGGCGTTGGTTAAATTATATTATTATTTTAAAATTAAAATTAATTTTTAAAAATGAATCCAATGATGGATTAAGAAAGTTTTATAACTTGTTACTCGACCTCCCGAGTAATCACTATGATGATAGTGGTCAATGGCCCATAAATAATTTGTACAGTAGGCCCAATAACAATTTAATAAAATCTTTAGTGTAGAATTTAAAAATCGAAAATTAGACTTATGTAAAAGAATGAGAATTTATTAAAATTTGGATTTGTAAGAATGTCACAAAAATGTTATTTTGTAATAATGATTTGATTTAGAAGAGAGTTTTGGGTGAAGAGAAGACAGTAAAGTTTGTCATTGATGATTGTGGTTACAAAAAGAGAGATGGAGATGGGGAGTTAGGGACTAATTAATTAGAATACATATTGATCGTCTTAAGTTGAAGTAATGGAGAAGAAGAGAGAACGAAAAAGGAGTTCTTCACAAGGAATAGTGAGACCCATTTGATAATAAAATCCAAATTCTTCTTCTGATTTTCTGAGAAGAGACTGAAAAAGAGGATGAGTCAAGAAGGAGATTGGCACGATGTATCTGCTTCTTGTTTCCCCTACGTAAACAACAAAGTGTCCTTTTGGTACATCTACAGGTAGCTCTTCCTTCCTTAAGCTCCACCATTTTCTCAGCTTCAACCCCGGGAGCTTCTTCTTCATCATCCCCATTATTCTCTGTGTTTGAATGAAATGAACTACTCACTACTCACTACTCACTAGTCAGATAAATTTATTGAAGAAACGGAATTGACTGGCACATGGGAACCCAAAAGCAGCACTTGTTTCTCTGGGGCCGAAGCCCCTCTACGGCGTACGGATCCTTACTAAATAGTAAATACTTCTCTCGAAGTGAAAACAAACAAAACTAAGCAGACATGGCAAGTTATAAGCTATTTGTTCTGTAATAACCTATTTTTGGTTATGTGTTGATTAAAAGGGAACAGTAATTGTAATTTATTATGGATATTTACCTTAATTCTAACATTCACGTGCTCTTGTTGTTATATGGGGTCGGGGACATATCCTAATGATCACCCAAATGCGGTCCTCACACCACAGGGACCAATGCCCAACTTGCAACATTGCTGGGCTACACTAAAGAGTAGTAGTCAAATTTGTACAGTAAAGGCAGTGATATTACCATTTCCAATAATTCAAAGTTACATCTCCTCCTGGCCTGCAATGTTAAAGAGATTTTTTTACATTTCCCACAAGTTAAAGGGACAGAATCATGTGATTATTTTAAATTGCCTACAACTTGCTCTTACCAGCAACTGGAGACCCGGTACTGGCACATGAGACCCATGTTACTCCATGGACAGAAACAGAAACAGCAGCAATATGTACGGTCCATTTATTTAAATATACAATAACTCCCAACCACTTTCCACAACTGCCTCAACACCTACTAAAATATACAGTATAATATAATCAAGTCCATACAAATTATGGACAAACAAAACAATTTGCTCAGTGCTTAGTGCTTAGGCGACAAATAGTATAGCATTAGGATGTTGATAAAGGTGATATTATGCAACAGATAAGCAGCATATGTGTATGTGACTGTGTGTTTGTCTCACGAATAAATGCAGATCCAGCAGCGAATGTGACAGGATTAAATCATGGACCCAATCCCACTTTTATGAAAATTAACATCACTCCATGCATTTCAAATGATTCTATGAATCATCAGACTGATATACCATTAAGATTAGGTACCAAGGACAAACAAATCATATCTTTAATACTTGGCTAAAACTAGAAGATCAATTTGTATTCACATTTCAGGGGCCACTTTCGGTTGCTGCTTCCCATCAATCAAACTCAACTGTCTCCCAAGCCTGGCAATATAAGCTTCCACCTGTTCATCCATAACACATTTCTCTTCATCATAAGAAAAATAAAGCGGAAGGGATCCATGCTCTTGGAAATAACATGTGCAAAATATTTACACCGTAACAGATGCAATGGAATTTGTTATTTGACCTGCTGTCTAGCCGCAGCTAGTTTTAGTAGCTCATCTGCCTCAGAGAAACTGGTAAACCATTGGCTGAATGGATGGTCTTTAGTATCACCCTTCTTCTTGTTTTCAGTATCCTCATTAAGAACTGTACACAAAATACAGGCAAAACGCAAGTAAACATACACATTTACTAGCATCAATATGCCAACTACAAAGGCTATTAATGTGACCAGCTATGTCTGTACCAATACAAAATGTGAGAGGAAAAAAATATGCACATTACAAGATATTCAAGTCTTTTAAAGAAGACGAACACACCAGGGGGGAAATTAAGGCCTGGGGGAAGCCTTGCCATAATTCCTGCAGGATGATATTGCAAACGGGAAAACAATGCTACGGAAGGTTCTGATATCACAATCTCGTCATATGATTCCACAACAACTGGCTTCTTTGTGGACGGTCCGGATTCATCATTTGGGTATAACTTCAAATGATGGAACCTGCCAATAATTGTTAGAGATAGTTCAATCTCCATTTTTCAGACAATATGAAAAAGATAAATAAAAAACAGACAAATTTTACATCTGAAAGTTCAAAACTACAAACACATAAAAGTATACCAGACATACACAAAATACAGATGAAGGGAAAAAGACTGACAAGTGCAGTGGTTTATCGCTAACATCACTGTGAAAATGAAGGGTAACTGCGATTTCAAATTCACCCCAACCACACTCCGAAAGCTCAAAAGGCGGGGTGTCGACGATTCTTGTTGGGTTGTTAAAACTAGAGTGCAACTGGAAAACAACACGCTTGATCACCACTCCCAAGTCTTCATTTGTTGCTCCACGTACATAAACCGTCCATTTATGAGACAACAGTCTATCAGCGAAGATGTAAATGATTAGAATCAAGAAATATTCAGAAACTAAACTTGGTTCAAAACAAAAGAATACTACTTACTCACTCGCCTTCTTACCAAGCCAGAAAGCAATGTTACCGTAAACTAAAGGAACACAAATCTCTGACTCCTTGAGCTTCTTCTCCAGCACCTTCACAACACGAACCCAGTAAATGATTTCCTAAACAATATCAATCACCCTAATCTAAACATAAAATTACACCTTTGCGCTATTATAATCAGAAAGCTTATCCATTTCACTCGCTGTTGATTGATGCCCTCTTATCTCCTACGCTGTAAAAACAAAATCAAATATCCAACAAAAGGTAAAAGTTTCCTTCAAATCAAGTAAACCCGACAGCTAAAAAATTAGGGCTCCAAATTGAATTCACAATTCAGAAACTGTTCTACGGTTCAACCCGAAAATCCGAACCATTTTCAATCAGGATGAAACAATTACTTTGTGAGCAAGATGTTGAAAAAGCATCAATGGATGATTTGTAGGCATTGCTTTTGTTTTCGTTACCATGAAAAATTGGAACAAATATTATTACAGCATCCTTTCCTTTTAAAAACCAAACACAATTTTAATGTGGGATACTTCTTTGGATGATCCAAACACAATTTTGAAAAGGATTTTGATGGGAGTGAGACAGCAGAGGCATTACATTACATTATTGAGAAATCACCCCACCTCACAGGCATTAAATTTGGATTGCTAAATCTGGTGTAGAGATTAACTACAAAACATGGATTGCCTGAGATGACAGAGAGCACATGCTAAAGCCTCTGCTCACAATCAGAAGCAGAAAATTAATTTTTTTGTGGCGTGACAGTAAAAAGGGACCATTTTGCTATAGAAATCACATGATTCGTCTTGTCAATTGTTAGTTAACCTGTTGTGGGTGGGCTCTAGTGTTTGTTTTATGCCATTTTACAATTATTAAATTCCCTTTTTTGCTTCTTCTGTTCTTCAACGTAATCTGGATAACAAATTAGAGATCATCTGAGTTTCTATGTGGTTTCTGTTCTGTGATTCTCGGTGGAAAACAATGCCTTTTAGCAGAGATATAATATCATTTACTGGTTCAGTAATCTTGGAATGATTTGGAGAATTAGTAATTGTCATGAAAATGGCGCATTGCATTTCATATGCAATAAAACTCGACAATCTCAGTTCTCTAACAAAGAGAAAAAAGAATGAAAATTTACAAAAAACTAAGATGTTCCTAAACCAAACAGACTAGCTCAAGCGCGATGTTACTTCAAGGAACAAGTCTTGACTACAAGGAATTGTCAAGCCACCCATAGGATGATTGAACCCATATTCTTCTTCAGCTTGATATAGAAGTTGTTGAAACAAAGGGTGATTCAAGTATGAAACTGGGATAACAAATCTCTTCTTTTCCAACTCTCCAACATAAACAGCAAAATGACCCTTTGGAACTTCAGTTGTGGATCTCCTTTCACCAGACAAGGATCTACGAAGCAATTGTCTAATAGCCATTCTTATGTGAAACAAGCAAAAGCTTTTGTCTTCAACTTGTGGTGATCTGTTTATGAGGAATATATATAGATGTAAAATAATAGAGAAGTCATTGGATTTTGTAAAGATTTGATTATGGGTAGTTGAAGATTTGAGACTGACAAAACAGCAGTAGCACATGAATACTCACATGCACTTGTCCTTCTCACCCATTCATTTAGACAGATTTGACCGAAATAACAATAAAAAATAANAAAAATCCAACCACGATCATATAACAAATTGATATGAAAACATTTATATGCATCAACACTTAAGATTGAGAAGCCATAATGTTACCATGATGCCGTGTGGTGCAACATATATACATTATACTTAAATAACTCAAGTAATTAAGATACAATCTAGAAATTTTACAATAGACCGATATAAAAATATTGATTTACATCAAACAATTAAGATTGAGAATTTACTTTCCTAAAAATATAGTTAGGGCAATTTATGATATGCACGAGACACTTTTGATTGAGATGTTATATAAATTACTATGTTGTGGTGAGGTGCAACAAGATTTATTAAAATGAACTAATTATTGGTTGATTTAAAAATATAAATATAATATTTTTAGTATTTTCCGATAATGATATAATATTTCAATTACTTTCGATACCTACTTTGGATTGTGAAATTTTATATAAATAAATTATTATTTTATTTTCTTAAAAAAATAAAGCAACAAGTTGCACAAATTGGAGAGAATCAAAAGGTATATACATCATTAACTTTTTAATGGAAACATTTTGGTAGCCAAATTGGGTCTTGATAGTTGGGTTTCATTTCCAAGGCCCATTTAGTTGATATCTAGCATTTGTCACAACTTTACAGTATAAATAGGGTTTTGGACGAGAGGGACACAAGGAGAATTCTCAATCGGAGGTGTAGGAATGGCAGCGGTTCGATGGTGTGCATCTGCGGTGCGTGGGTTGGAGTCATGTATCGAACAAAGTAAGCCAATTTGTCTCGGTTCGTCAATTGCTCCAATTCTGTGCGGTCGGGGGGACAAGCGGACCAAGAAGGGCAAGCGATTCAAAGGTTCATATGGAAATTGCAGACCGAAGTTGGAGAAAAAGATCGAGAGGATAAAGGATAAGGTGGAGGTACCGAGGTCTACCCCTTGGCCTTTGCCTTTCAAATTGATTTAGTTTTTGTGCGTTGCCTGTATTTTCCATCTATTCAGTTAGATCTAAAACAGAACGGTTCTGATTGATGCTTGTGCTTTGTGAGCGCTCAACATCGCAACTTACATGCTTATTTGTTCTATCATTTTAGAGAATCCCTTGCAGATAGATATTAACTCTCTGTTTTGAATATTCAAGAATGGAGTGCATTTCTTATTGTGCAATTCGTGAATATGTTTTTCCTCCATTTCCTTCTTCTGCTTTAAATTCAGGAAATGCCTGTAAATGTTCTTCCCTTTTTTCTAATCACAGTGATATTTGATGAAAATGAACTTTATCAGCAGTGTTTGTTACAGTGAGCATTCCCAAATGCCTGCTATGGAGTATAATTCCCTTAGTTTTATATGATCCATGAAAGAACAAAAACTTGTGATATCTAACTACTGAGCAGGGAAGATTCACAGTGTTCATAGCAGATGTGGGAATCTTGACTAAACAAGTTTTTGGAATTATAGTGTCTTTGCCGAAATTATGATGGAAGTCGTTTATTACGGCTACTAAATCTAGATGGATTATTATTGAAATATAATAAATAATTAATTTATCCTTATGTGTAATAATTATAATAAGATTGTATTTATTATTTCTTATATATAAAAATATATTAGTATTTTTAAATAAATAATACAATAATTTTACTAAATACATTTAAAAATTCACTATCATAATATCATACCACATTTCAACAAATTTTACAATTACTAAATTTTAAATAGTTGAACAAAATAAACACATTTAATGAACCATCCTTCAATTAATTTTATTGTATAATTAGGAAAATATTACAATCGAAAGATGGGCCTTTTTTGTATGAGCAATTCGGCCCAAGTCATTAAAGAAATTTAGTAATTTGTTTTTCTTAAGGAAAAGGAAAGAACGTTAGAAAACTGAAATCCCTACAGCTCTGACCTTCAAAACCCTCAGTTCAGAGATTGCTCACTCATCTGGGATATGCGAATTCTACTGTAAGGTTAGGACTACGGAATGGGATAATTGGTTGGTAATGGGAATATTCTCTGTAGGACG
Source organism: Utricularia reniformis (assembly GCA_009725065.1). Classification (NCBI taxonomy): domain Eukaryota; kingdom Viridiplantae; phylum Streptophyta; class Magnoliopsida; order Lamiales; family Lentibulariaceae; genus Utricularia; species Utricularia reniformis. Next base: position 13,049 of record RWGZ01000061.1, read on the forward strand.
TCAAAGGAAAAGGTGAACGGAATATGGAGGGCGAAAGATTGGAAAGTTCAACAAGTGCTGGAGAACGCGAGTCGGAGACCGTTGTAAATCGAGACGTTGATGGCGGAGAATGGAGAACATTGTCGTTGGAGGATAAGTCAACGTGTGTCGGGGGAGATTTCGAGGGTTTTGATAACCCTGTGACGGGTGCGTTAGAAATTCCGATTGCAATGGAGGAAGTCGACCTACTCACTGTGGATGAGTTGACTGAGCAGCCTGTTAAAATGGAGGAGATTGAGCAGTCAATTGTCTCGGAATCTCCTGCGGTTTTTTTGGCTGAGCCTGTGGAAGGATTTGGGTTGAGTGAAAACGCTGATCCGAGAGATTTGGAACCTGAAGTTGAAGATAAACTGGAGGAAGTAAATAATGGAATTGATTATGTCAATCCTGAAAATGTTGCTGATGAGTTTCTTGAGTCAACGGATGTCCCTCCACTTGGTGAGAAAGATAGTGTGATAGTCTGTGAATTGGAATGCATGTCAGAGAGAGACATGTTTGATTCAAATTTAGAAAAAGATGAAGAGGCAATGGATGGGGTCGCCAATTCATGTGATGGAATTGATCAATCATTAAATTTAGAAGTGGGATCTTTGCAAAAGCCAACATATTTTAATGAAGAAATGCCTGATCGTGAGATTGCTATAAATTTAAGTTCTATAAAATTAAATGCAGAATCAGCTGTGAAAACTGAAGATTCTACGATTGTAAATACTGGCATTGAACAAGTTCAGGATTCTAGATTCAGTGGATGCATGATGTATGCCAGTGGTGATACGCCATCTGACACTGATGGGGATGAGTTGATGACAAAATATGAGAGTTTAGAATCTAGAACGCGGACTATGGACGATATGACAAACAGTATAGAAGATTTCAAGGTTTCCAATTTTGATAAAAATGCAAACGCTGTGGAAACAAATGAGGAAGCAGGGGATGAAGAAGAGCTACCATCAGGTAATATGAAAACTGAAATAAATTCGGAAGTAAAGATAGAAACAATGGGATGTGATATGTTAGAGAAGATTCAGCTGGCAGATGCTGGAGTGGAAACTGACCTGGGTCCTGTTGTGTTTCCTAAAGGTATACAGGATGAGGATGGCAATATGGGGACTCAGGAAACATCTAGTGATGTAGATGAGACAGGTCAAAGCATGCATGATTCTCCAGTTGCTTTACAAGATGAGGAAGACGATACTATGACTGGGGATGAGGACATAGGGACACAAGACACAGAAATGGAGATAGAAACAGATGTTGTTGAATCAGGAAAAACTGCTGGAGGGAAACGGAAAAGAGGGAAATACTCTAAAAGTACATCTGTATCTAGGTCCAGTGGGAAAAGTTCTTCAAGAAAAAAAATTCGAGAGGATGTCTGTTTCATATGCTTCGAGGATGGGGAGCTTGTGGTTTGCGGTCGCAGGTTGCTTTTGATATTTGAGAGAAAAACTCGGATTTGATTCATGCTGTATATGATAATTTATGTTTATTTGCTGCATCTGCAGAGGTTGTCCAAAGGCTTATCATCCTTCATGTGTGAATAGAGATGAAGCATTCTTCCGGTCTAAGGGACGATGGAATTGTGGTTAGAATTCTCTGTGCCACCGAACCAATAGCCCTCAGATTTTGTTTCTGGAATTTTGTTTGTGTTACAATAGTATTGAATTTTATTTGTCAAATATCCTTCTCAGGTTGGCATTTGTGCAGCATCTGTGAGAAAAATGCTTCCTATATGTGTTATACATGTGCTTACTCCTTGTGCAAGAGTTGCGCTAAGGATGCAGTCATCTTTTGTGTTCGTGGGAATAAGGGTTTTTGTGAGACTTGCATGAGAACTGTGAATCTAATTGAGAACAATCAACAGGGAAGCGACAATGTACGCAATATTTTGCTCCTTTTTCTTGCATTGTTTGCGTCTACCCATATGTATCTTAGTATCATTTTTCCCCTACTCTGTAGCATATTGTCTTGATTCCCCGCCTATAAAAGAGAATCATAAAACACACTAAGAACAGTGTTTTATTTTGTGTTGTGATCGATTTTGCATTTCCTGTCATGCCTATCTGTGTTTTTATTTTAAACTTTTATCTTAAAAAATATATGTTTATGTCATGAATTATCCCATTCTCTTCATTTTTTCAGTTTCATTTCTTATTGAATTGTCTTCTTCTTGTTCCTTGAACTGATTAATTCCTTTTATTTATGTTTTATGCAGACCGAAGTAGACTTTGATGACAGAAGCAACTGGGAGTATCTTTTCAAAGATTATTACACAGAATTGAAAGCAAAGCTCTCACTTTCTTCTGAAGAGATTGCTGAGGCCAACAATCAATTTAAAGGAGCAGAGGCTTCTGCTGGTAACATAGAAGATATTAACTATGGAGATTCTGGTTCTGAAGATTCGACTGTTAACATAGAAACTGTCAAACCCAAAACTCGAAAATTAGGGAAGAATCCAAAAGGCGCCACCAAGGAAGAGGGTGTGCACAGCACAGCTGTTATATCTGGAAATAGAGTTAGTCCTTTGTATGAAAATGCTGAATGGGCTTCAAGGGAATTGCTTGAATTTGTTTCACACATGAAAGATGGTGACATATCTGTACTTTCCCAGTTTGATGTTCAAGCTCTTTTACTAGAATATATCAAGAGAAATAAACTACGTGACCCTCATCGAGGAAGCCAAATATTATGTGATGCAAGACTCAAAAGTTTATTTGGGAAACCTCGAGTTGGACATTTTGAAATGTTAAAACTCATTGAGTCTCACTTTCTGTTAAGGGATGAACAGAATGATGATATTCAGAGTAGTGTTGTCGACACTGAAAATTTGCATTTGGACACTGATGGCAACGCAGACATAGTACAAAAGGGTCTGAAAGATAAGAGACGTAAATCACGAAAAAAAGGTGACAGAACTCAGTCAAATCTTGATGATTATGCAGCTATTGATATGCATAATATTGGTTTGATTTATCTGCGGAGAAAGTTGATGGAGGACCTACTTGAAGATGCTGAAACCTTCCCTGACAAAGTCATTGGAACATTTGTACGGATACGAATTTCTGGTAGCAACCAAAAGCAGGACTTGTATCGGTTAGTGCAGGTTGTTGGTAAGTGCTAATGTCCCTTTATATCGGCTATAACTTATTAATTAAGCCATATGTGTTTATATTCCTTAAGTTTAGATTATGTATGCTTTGACATCTCTTTTAAGGAACAAGCAAGTCACCTGAGCCATACAAAGTTGGTAAAAGAACCACTGAAATCATGGTGGATATACTGAATCTTGATAAGACTGAGTCAATATCAATTGATACACTTTCAAATCAGGACTTTACACAGGTAGGCTATTTTTTATACTTGTGTGTCATGAACCCTAGATTTTAAGTAAATAGTAATGGAATTATAAAAAATATATGGTGCTGTTTTCTTTGTGCTATATACAATTTCAATTTTTTTGGGCCCATCTTAATTTTTAAGCAACCTAGGTTAATGCAAACATGCATATGGCTTTAGGTTGCTCCTTTTCCTCTCATCATATTTAGATGGGTTTCTCAAATATTGCATTATATATGAGGTGTGAATAGAATTATTAAATCAGTACATGTTGAAGGTTCGACTGTTCTGGGTAATTTTGTTACTTATTTCGTGCATTGCTTCCAGTTGAGCTATGCTCGTTATTTTTATAGTTGCTCTTGGACTCAAATGCATATCATCTTAGCAATCTGTAGGACGATTATGAACAAAGTTTGAACACTTGTGAACTATTCCATCTTATTTTTTCATGTTTTTCATATGCTTTCTTGACTCCATATCTGTAAAAAACGTAGGAGGAATGCAAACGCCTTCGTCAGAGTATAAAATGCGGACTTATTAATCCGCTTACTGTGGTGAGTATTAACAGGCTTATCTGATTATAATTTGGCTGTTGGGATCACAATATTTATTTTTGTAGGGAGTGATCCTTGCCAAGACAATGGAATTGCAGATGATCAGAGTCAATGATGTAAGCCTTATTTTCATAATCGGGAATCATTGAAGTGGATGCCTTTTTTATTTATCGAATTCTATATTCCTTTCTAAAGACAATCTGTGATGATGAAAATGTCACTCTTTAATTGTCCTACCAAAAATATTTTTGTAATTGGGAATAATCTGCTGCTCTAAACTTAACTCTCCAAGAATAAATCTGTTCTTGCTGATTTCTTGTTTTATTGCACCTAACTGCTATCCTATAAGAATTTAATCTGATTACAGATTACTAATTACATGTGCATTCGATGATTTTGTTTGATTTCTTCTGAATGATGTGAATTAAAAAGCATTTAAATAAGGGTGTTTTTATAAATTATCGCTCTTAACCATAAAACTTCTTGTGTTGTGTGCAGTTGCTGGAATCAGAAATCTTGCGGATTAGTCATCTATGTGACCGGGCAAGTGATTTAGGCCGTCGAAAAGAATATCCTTTTTTTCTAAATAAGGATACATTTGAGCAAACTTACATCTTTTCATAATATCCACCTGCTATGACCTGATGTGCTTGAGGTTAATTTATGGAGCTGCTATTTTCGTTATTTATTTATTGTTTTTCAGTCGTTTGCTATATATCCTGGTACCTGCATTTTAGCTGAGAATGAGGAGGTCTTTGGTTTTCTCACTGAAAATATTTTTTAATCCTTAACAAATTTTCACTGTAATGGGCGTGTGTTGCTTGAAAGTAACTCATAAAAAGAATGCATCTGCATTCTGATGGCCACATTATTGGTGTTTTAATGGACGCTTCCATGCTATTTTATCTGTGAAGCTATAATTATGATCCTTGACAGACTTCAACGCACAGAGAATGTGTGGAGAAATTACAGCTCTTGAAGACCCCGGAAGAACGGAAACGTCGGCTAGAGGAATCCCCAGAAATACTTGCGGACCCAAAGATGGACCCAAACTATGAATCTGAAGACAATGACAGTGAGACTGAAAACACACAAGGTTTCTATTATAAATATTTTTCTCTCTTTATGGAGTTCTATAACATCATCAACCGTCACCAAATGTAACTTGTTTTGTGGCGCAGAGGCTTTTATGAGATCAATGATTTCTGATACGAGCAAGAGGGACAGGGTATTCACTTCACCAAGAGGTGATAATTCTTCAAAAGAGTTTTACAATCTCTCCAGCCAAGCTTCAAGCAGAAATGTGGAATCTGGAAGAAACATGTCTCGCAACACTTATATCAACTCCAGTCCAAATCCAGAGATGGTCTATGAGAATTCTTCGAGTCTGGGAAGAAATAAAGAAACAACTCAATCTGCCAATTTAGCAAGGGTAAATTCTGCCATGACATCTGAGTCTTCTGAGTTGGCTCTGCAACCCAGGTCAGGATCAGTTTCGGTTGCCACATCACTTACCTCTGAAAAAAAAGGAGCATCTGTATCCCCAGGCTCTGTGGAAAAGCCAGTCAAGATAAATGAATCAGGAAAGATATGGCAATATGTTGATCCTTCAGGGAAAGTTCAAGGACCCTTTTCTATGGTTCAGCTTCGAAAATGGAACAACACAGGTTACTTCCCTGCTAATCTTAAGATATGGAGAAGCACAGAGAGACAAGAGAATGCTTTCTTCCTGACTGATGCATTGGCTGGAAATTTCCCACGGGAGTCCCCATTTTCTGACAACAGTTTTTCAGCTACTAATTCACATAGTGTGGTTGATCATTCAGTTCGAATTACTGATGCATCCTTAAACCTAAATATGGAGAGATCTAATGTGGAACGGATTGCTCTGCCCTCCCTTGCAAATCTCTCCAGTGACACATTTAGCCGAAATGGTACAGGCACCCTGCTATTTCCTGGTCCAGGACAGAATAATATTGAGCGGAGGGCAGAAGATGGGAGTCCTCTCACTGGAGCAAGTATATTAGTTGCTGGAAGTGGATTGCAGCCTTCAACTCCTCTGTCACATAATATTGTAACTTCTATGACTCAGACTGCTCCTTTCACTCCACCTAGCTGCTCCCAACCGGTTATCCCTGCAGTTTCTCAGATACCTGCCCAGCAAGTTCAGAATGCCCTTACTCAGAATCCACATCCTGATAATCAGGCCTGGGGTGCCAGTGCTCCTCCACAGCCACAGCCACAGCCACAGCCACAGCCACAAGGTTACAGTTGGGGTACACCAAATGTTCAGAATCCCTCTGGTGGTTTCCAAAATTTAGGTCCATCTGGGATGCCACCCGATGCTTGGAAGCCTATTCAGGGAAGCCAACAAGCTACACAAAATGCTTCTATGGATAATGCCAGTTGGGGCCCGACACAGACTAATCCGAACATGGGTTGGGTGAATCCAGCGCCAGGAAATGGAAACGTTAATTGGGCACAGAATGGGAACCAAGCAAGCGGATGGGGAGGGAATATGCAAGGATTCATGGGCGGTAATGTGAATCCTGGTTGGGGTCCGACTCAAGGATGGAATAATAATCCTCCGAACCCAGGGTGGAGCCAGCCACCAGGAAATGTGAGTGGGCCACCACCACCTCCTTCTCAAGGGTGGGTGCCTCCACCACCTAGTGGAGGTTGGGTGCCTCCATTAAGAGGTCAAAACCAAGGGTGGGTTCCTCCATCAGGTGGTCAAGGCTCATGGGCTAACGATCAAAACAACAACGGTGGCCGGCCTTGGAACAGACAGTCGTCTTTTGGTGGTGGTGATTCTAGATTTAAGAGGGACACGGTTTGCCCGTATAATGCAAATGGCAGATGTAAGAAAGGTGCACGGTGTGATTACAGGCATGCTTAATTTAAAACAATATGCCCCCATCTTTTGAACTTGATAACTCGTCTCAAGCATTCAATCCTTGTTTTACTTATCTTAGCTTTTCATTTTCGTACCTTAAATGTGTGGAAGAGAGATTCATAATTCAACAAGATAAATAACGGCTAGTTTTTAGGCGCTTGCTAAATCTCGAATGTGACGATCCATATATAGAAAATTCAGCGGCCCAAATAAAGATTGGGAATTAGGGTTTTTATAATCGGACAAGAGATCCAGCCTTCTTTTATCCGTCGGCGTTCTCGTGCTCCTATGGTGGGCGCCTTTATTTGAATCTCTTGTATCATAAGGAGGAGCCTGCATTGTGTCACCTGATTTCTCAAATGAATATTGCTTCCTTTTGTTCATCCAGGCGCCGAAGAAGGAGAAGGTACCCCCACCGTCGTCAAAGCCAGCCAAATCAGGAGGCGGAAACTTTTTATGGTGTAATCTGAGGTGGCATTGTTGTTGACGAATGGTAAGTGATTCCAGAAAGGAGAAGGGAAACAGCATGGTGCTGTTTGATAAGGTAACCTGGGACAAATTTATCTCCGAGGAAGCTCATTACACCCTCTCAGGGTCTTTCTTTTGTATTCTTCATGAATCAATTGAAAGCATCTCATGTCTTCACATGTTTTTTGTTCCTTAGTTTGTATTATATGTAATACACTCGCGCCAAGAACACCCAGACTTGGACGCATCAACTCCGGTCTCAAATAGCACCCTATGACTGATGTTTTAATGTAAGCTGGTTCCTTTTTCTTCATTGGACTTGGGTATTTAAGACTCGACCCACTTTTTAGCTTCATTATAACTTATAAGCCCAGTTGCCGTTTTGTAGGCCACGTGACTGTGCATCTGTCTATGGATTCCATAGACACATGATGAACCCAAGTTTGTGCGATTCAATTGATTTAATATTTAATATTTAATACAAGGAAGGAATATCGATTTAAAATATTTGAAATACATCATGTGCCAAAAACTCTTTCCTCAATAATCTTGGATCTTTCTATATATACTTTTTTTCTCTATATATATATATACGTTAAAAGACTTCTAAAACTTACTTGGGCGGAAAAAAATTTGAAGTGAGGTGGAGTGTATTTGATCAAGCCCTGTTAAACCCTCACCAGCGTCATCTCTTGTTTTTCGAAGGTGGGTGAGTTTTGTTTGTTGATTGAAATCTGAAACTCTTTCCT
>RWGZ01000063.1:0-21027 GCA_009725065.1 Utricularia reniformis
GGCTTAATCCTACGAGCCCATCTAATAACACTGTTAAAAAGGAAAGCATTCTCAAAAACACCTACACCATCAGAGGGATTACTTCAATTCTCAGCTGATAGTTTTGCAAAAAAAGGTTTTGGACATGGAGATCAAATAGAAGACATAGAATTCTCTACAGAAGAAATAGAGATGTTTGTTGATTTGCATCCATTTACTAATACATCACCTTATACTGTTGTAGAAACAATGTCTTTAGCAAAAGCCCTCTTGCTCTTCAGAGAAGTTGGCTTAAGGCACTTACTTGTAATTCCTAAGTTTCCAAGGGTGAGTTCATATTGCTTTATACCTTCACTGCTTCTTCTTCTTTGTGACTGTATATATTTTTGTTGTTGCAGGGAATACCAGTTGTGGGCATACTCACAAGGCATGACTTCATGCCTGAACATATATTGAATTTACATCCCTGGTTGGTTCAGAGTAGCTGGAGAAGATTGAGATTTCAATTACACAACTTTTCATGAAGAGGTAAATAACAAGCATCATCTATTTTAGATATGCAAATTGTATTTACATCAAATAGAATGGACTGAAGCAACATGTAATAAGTGTCTTTTTTTATATGCTAATCTATATGATTCACAAGGGAAGAACTTGATGAGTTTCCATTTGTAAATAACTGCTTTGCTAGACATGGAGTTATTTCATCAAATACCCACATTTACTATGCATAGCAGCAACACTATTACATGGAAATAGAGCCAATCAAGATACACTTTAAGGCAAGATAATAAGTTTGAATTACCTGATGCAGAGGAAGCTTTCAGAATACAAGGCATCAGCAAACAATCTTTATATATACGATTATTAAAATAACTTAGAATCATGACATTGCAAATAACCGTATTTCTCTCAGGAGTTTTGTCGAACACCTTACGAGAGACTTCGGGTTTGGCGCAGGCCGAGTATGCCCTCACCAGCTTCACTGCGATAGAAGTGTCTGTTGTATGAAAGCCAGAGTCTCTGAGCTCCGGGTGGGAGCATTTGATTGCAGGGTAGTGCTTTAGAAAACTTGATTTAGCAAAATCACCTTTTGCCCTCTTAACCCAGTAACATTCCATCACTGAAAAAACCCAGTTGCAGACACCCAAACACACCTGGAAAGTAGATTCCAATGCTTCAATGGATATTGCTAATTGCCTTGACACACAAACCAGAAAACTATAGCAAAATCCCACAATGGCGATAAGATCGTACATACATACACTAGAAAAGAAAAACGGATATCAGAAAACTCAAATAAACGCGCTTATTTAAGAAAGTGTTACTGTTATAACAACGTTTTCTATTGTTTTTATTAACAGCATTCTGGAGTCTCGTGGGAGTGGAGTAGAAAAAATGGGTTCTTCGGCATCGAAATGGCTGGTCGACGCAAATCGCAATCCTCTGGCTGCGATCCACAAGAAAACAGTCGGCAATCGTCTTCGGAAATACGGTATTTTTGCATGATTGATTTGTTCCTGTGATTCTAATGTTGTTGATTTACAACCTGTGATGGGAATTAGGTCTTCGGATTGACGACTTGTATGACCCAAAATACGATCTTGACATTAAGGAAGCGCTTCGTCGGCTTCCGAAGGAGGTTGTCGATGCGCGAAATCAGCGCCTTAAGCGGGCTATGGACCTATCGATGAAGCATACATACCTTCCTGAGGATCTCCAGGTATTCGATTATGAGGTTTTTTTGGGTGAATTATTTTCAATGTTTGTATTCTCTTTGCATCTTGAGAAAGTTTACATTTTGTAACTCCGGCGGCCGGAAACCCATCATCAACATGAAAGTGGCTTTAAACATGGTGAAAGTGTTTATATATGTAGTTTTTTATCTCTGTTTGCACATGTACATAATTTCTCTTAGCATCTAGTCAACTAGGAAACTCCGGTCCCGTCGACAATATCATTTGGTTCTTCTGTTTTGATTACTTTGCACTCTATTGGTGAAAGCCTTATTTGAATGTCTTTATGAAAACATGGTGAAATTGGCTATGCATATGTATGTAGTCTTTGAGCTCAGCACATAATTGCTCTTATCATAAGATCGACTACGAACTCCTGTCGAGTGGACAAAATCTTTCGGGTTTTCTGTTTTGATTACTTTGCACTCTATTAGTGAAAGCCTTATTTAATTACCTTGTAATGTACTGCATCTAAGTATTTCCGATACACGATTGAGTAGAACTATATCCGACTCGACTTCATTTAATCAAGTTTATCTCTAGACTTGAATTTTTTTCGTATTTTTATAGGCCAAGCAAACCCCATACAGAACCTACCTTCAACCAATGCTCACTGTTGTAAGTTCTATATTTTTTTGCCAAGAATCAAACTTTAATGTTAAGAATTTGATTAGTTTATATAATGCCTTGTTTTTTGTTGGCATTGCAGGTTAAGAAAGAAAAAGCTGAACGAGAAGCGCTTGGTGCATTGCCTCTTTATCAGAGAACCATTCCATGAGTTCTATCTTTATTTCAGTCGTCTCGTATTGTCGTTTTTACCATTTTTAACGGGTTACGAGAAGCTGTAAAACCCTTACGACTGCATGCAATACGTTTTTCATCGTTCATTTCGTAATAAATGATTTGAAATACTTGATCAAGTGTTTAGAGATTATGTGTAGTGTGTATGATTATCGATACAATCATCACACCGTAATTTTGTTATCGTTATGCAATACAACACATGTTAAGTTCAGACAATGAGTTCAAATCATGCTTGGTTCACAAATATTACAATATCAGAAGGCACAACAAAAGCTTTAACCATCCCTCTTAATCAGGACACTTTTTAGTGTCCTGGTATTTACTAGATTCTTCTAGTTAGGATATTGAAATATGATGATCATGAAAACATTCACACAACAGTTAACCAAACCGGGGTACATTGAATTTTTCGCATATTTATGTACAACCCGTAAAGCTCGGTAGAGCATTCGGTTCTACTTCGATGAAAGGCTGATTTCATCTGATTTTCTATCTGTCTTTACTTCCTCAGAATCTGGTGTTTTCTCATCCTTAGAAGTACTTGACTTCTTGAATTCAATAATGATCATGGTCATATTATCGCAGCCTTCACCTCGAAGAGTTGACGGAGCCAAGCATCTATCCAGTACCCGTTCACACACGACCGAAAGCTTTGTTTCCTGCATCACCAAACTCGCCTTTTACTTAACTGAGGTACAGTAGACTGAACCTGAAAAACTTACAGATTCTTGCTGCTCTTTTACAAAATCTACTAGTTTCTGGCTTGTCATGCAATCCCTGAGAGCAAATATGCAACTTTAGCTTATAACATCAACTTAAATACATAGCACGCGTAAGCTTACCAAATGCCGTCACAGGCAACGACGATAAATTCATCGTCTTCACAAAGTTCGACCTGGTAAAATAACAAGCATGATCGAGTGTAGGCTCGAAGTACAGTAAAACGGAAGAACATACAATGTTTATATCTGGATTTGCAGTAACTATTTGCTTTTCGGCAGGTAAAAACTTATTCTGCTTGAATTCCATATCACCTGTTAAAATTCGAGTTCCCAAAAAAACAAGCAAGTTCATGATCATGCAGAGCTATGTTTTTAAACCAGTTTGATATATCGAACCGAAGAGCTGGTATGAACTGTTGATCAAACCGAAATGAACCGTTTTTTAGTGAACCGAAAAATCTATGGTTTACTAATAAACGGTTCGAACCAACGGGGGTTTAAAACATAGATGCGGAGGAAATCAGAATATCACGAACCTATTGCTCGTGCGAGATTTAAGCTGCCGTTAACACGTCCGGCATGGATAAAACCACCGGCTTTCAGAATTCTCTCTTTTTCAACTTCAAGATCGGGTTTATGGTCTCTTGAAAGATTGTATGCCTAATAACACACCTTATCTAAGATCATGAACCTTTGCTAATATAGAGAATTCATTTATTACCTGGCCTTTTCGGGAAATTATACACCGAGAATCACCGGCATTAGCGACAATTAGTTGATTCTCCCTAACAAGAGCAACACAAGCAGTACAACCGGAAGTTGGCCCAGCGAAATCGGAATGTGGCCCCTGCACCGAAGAGTGGATTTCAACAGACAAGTTTGTAAGAAGGCAATAACGTAAGTATCTGGTTTTGATGTTGTTTGTTGAATTACCTCTTCGAATTCCCAATCATCTACTTGATCGTTTTTTTCGCCCGTTTTTGGGGACCAAATAAAGCTTTCTATCATGCTTGTAAACTTGTTAATCTTATCACCGAGAACAGCCAGCTCTCTCCAGCCTCTTTGACCACGCATCATCTCATCCATTCTGATTTATATCGAAGATTTGAAGTTTAAAAAGTAGTCTTTCGACTTAAATTTTGTGGGATTTCGTAATGCAAAGAAGTTAGCTAAAAATTGAACCGAAACGCAATCTTAATCCCGGGGATTTGCAATTACCTGAAAAATGCTTTATGAACCGAAGCCCCTAAATCTCCAGATGAATATGCTTCATGCTTGCGCACTTGCTGGTGCAGGAACTTAGCACAGAATTTGGCAACTACCTTACCTGAGATAACAAATAATTAGAGACGTGGATCTTGTAGTCGATATTANAAGCTTTGTTTCCTGCATCACCAAACTCGCCTTTTACTTAACTGAGGTACAGTAGACTGAACCTGAAAAACTTACAGATTCTTGCTGCTCTTTTACAAAATCTACTAGTTTCTGGCTTGTCATGCAATCCCTGAGAGCAAATATGCAACTTTAGCTTATAACATCAACTTAGATACATCGCGCGCGTAAGCTTACCAAATGCCATCACAGGCAACGACGATAAATTCATCGTCTTCACAAAGTTCGACCTGGTAAAATAACAAGCATGATCGAGTGTAGGCTCGAAGTACAGTAAAACGGAAGAACATACAATGTTTATATCTGGATTTGCAGTAACTATTTGCTTTTCGGCAGGTAAAAACTTATTCTGCTTGAATTCCATATCACCTGTGAAAAAACAAGCAAGTTCATGATCATGCAGAGCTATGTTTTTAAACCGGTTTGATATATCGAACCGAAGAGCTGGTATGAACTGTTGATCAAACCGAAATGAACCGTTTTTTAGTGAACCGAAAAATCTCTGGTTTACTAATAAACGGTTCGAACCAACGGGGGTTTAAAACATAGATGCGGAGGAAATCAGAATATCACGGACCTATTGCTCGTGCGAGATTTAAGCTGCCGTTAACACGTCCGGCATGGATAAAACCACCGGCTTTCAGAATTCTCTCTTTTTCAACATCAAGATCGGGTTTATGGTCTCTTGAAAGATTGTATGCCTAATAACACACCTAATCTAAGATCATGAACCTTTGCTAATATAGAGAATTCATTCATTACCTGGCCTTTTCGGGAGATTATACACCGAGAATCACCGGCATTAGCGACAACTAGTTGATTCTCCCGAACAAGAGCAACACAAGCAGTACAACCCGAAGTTGGCCCAGCGAAATCGGAATGTGGCCCCTGCACCGAAGAGTGGATTTCAACAGACAAGTTTGTAAGAAGGCAATAACGTAAGTATCTGGTTTTGATGTTGTTCGTTGAATTACCTCTTCGAACTCCCAATCATCGACTTGATCGTTTTTTTCGCCCGTTTTTGGGGACCAAATAAAGCTTTCTATCATGCTTGTAAACTTGTTAATCTTATCACCGAGAACAGCCAGCTCTCTCCAGCCTCTTTGACCACGCATCATCTCATCCATTCTGATTTATATCGAAGATTTGAAGTTTAAAAAGTAGTCTTTCGACTTAAATTTTGTGGGATTTCGTAATGCAAAGAAGTTAGCTAAAAATTGAACCGAAACGCAATCTTAATCCCGGGGATTTGCAATTACCTGAAAAATGCTTTATGAACCGAAGCCCCTAAATCTCCAGATGAATATGCTTCATGCTTGCGCACTTGCTGGTGCAGGAACTTAGCACAGAATTTGGCAACTACCTTACCTGAGATAACAAATAATTAGAGACGTGGATCTTGTAGTCAATATTAACATAAACGATGAGACTTAAAAAATAACGGGATAAGCATGGATTTATTCAAGAACATAAACGATAACAACGATGCACTCTTAAATTTAACTAAAAACACCAAGCAGTTTTCTGTATCTCAATAGAACAAACAATTGGTAGTAGAAACTAAACGTTTTTCATCTCCAAGAACAAGCCGCAGAATATACAAAAGAAAAAAAGCTAATCGAAAAAGATTTTTGGCGAAAAATTCCAAATTCACTACTAAAAAGTGAAATATTATGTACATACCACCGTGGCCATCATATACACCGAAAAAAGATGTAGATGAATCCAATTGTGGAATAGCTGCATGCTAGAGAAGAACAGTGAACCAGTTATCAGTTAAAAGCATTAAAAAGATGACTGATTATAATGTTTCTGTAAGAGAAAATTACAGCATCTTCCATTGTAGCACGCCATCCTTGCATAGAAGATAGACCAAACCGAAGTCTACCGTTCTCTCCATCTTCCGAAAACTTGTCTGTTTTTGGAGTACTAAGGTACACACCCATCGCAAACTAATAACAAGGAATATTCACAGTTAACGAAAGCATACGTCTATGAAACTAAAGATTCATATGAACAATTTAACAAATCTAGTGAGCATTATTCGACACTGATTCGGAAGTGGAATTTCATGCAAAATAATACATTAAAAGTTGGATTTGAAGAAGCTATGGAACCATGGGATCATTCATTCTAGAAGCAGAAGCAGGAAACTGATGAAGCTCACTCTAGTCATTTTATTCACATAACTATTTCTATGTTTGAAAACTCATCAAATAAGCTTTTAAATGCAGAAGCCTCACCATAATTAAAGACAAAAGGAAGGAATATCAATTGTGACTACATATAAGAACATCAAGCAGTTATCAGTATCACAATAGAACAAACAATTGGCAGTAGAAACTGATCATTTTTCTTCGCCAAGAACAAGCCCCATAATCTGAAAAAAGAAAGAACAAGAAAAAAGGCTAATTGAAAAAGATGTGCTCATCAGATCTCCACCTGAACCCAACAAATTCCAATTCACTACAAAAAAAGCTCAAACCTTGGAAATAAATGAAGAACAAGAAAAAAAAACCCCCACAAAAGAATTGAGGATAGGGAAAATGGGTGGATCAGGAAACTGTAGATAAAATGAAACCCAGAAATTGAGTTATTATAGAGAGTGATACTTTTAGACGACTCTGGAATTCTGAGCTTTTAGCGAAGATATGTCCAAACCAGCACCCATAAATATACGCCGATACCAAAAAATCTTGTTCCTCAACAGCGACAGCTACAACCTTTCACCCACTATCTGTATATTCAATTGCGAAATGTTTCAGAAAAAGGAAATTTACCCAGGTTGATTACATCATGATAATATAAATAAGAAAATCTACAGATCTACACCTACAGTAATTAAAAAAGAAAAATGGCAAATTCTGTCATGAAAAGATAATTTCAACATAATAAAGAATTGAAAATTTTTCTTTGCTAAAGAGCATACGAATACGATTACTGAATGCTACTGCGTGAGCGTAATGAGATCAAATGAGCACCGCCGACAGCTTCACTCACATTCTTACAAATTTTAATACTATCTTTTAACGTGATCAATCTAGAATTTTGTTTTGGATAACGTTAATTAAATAATAAACAAAAAGTGTAGATAATGCAAAATTTAGGTTTTTATTGCTAAATTTATTTTATTATATGATTTAATTTTTTTATTGAAATTCAATTGTTCATCAAGAAAAATAAAGTCTAGGGTTTTGAAAGCCAGTAGTTTTATCCATGCCGGACGTGTTAACGGCAGCTTGAACCTTGCATGAGCAATAGGTTCATGATATTCCGATTTCCTCCGCATCTATGTTTTATAACTGTCAGTTCGAACTGTTTATTAGTGAATCAGAGACTTTTTAATTGACTAAAAAATGGTTTGATCAAGAGTTTGTATCAAATTACTTGAATTGGAACCTCTCCCGTTCGATATATCAAATGGTTTAAAAACATAGCTTTGCATAATCATGAACTTGCTTGTTTTTTTGGGAACTCGAATTTTCACACGTGATATGGAATTCAAGCCGAATAAGTTTTTACCTGCAGAAAAGCAAATAGTTACTACTAATATTATAGTTTATTTTTTAATTAAAATATAAAATTTAAAAAGGTGTGTTTGTGTACTCGTTTATAATTAACAATAAATAAAGTTATGATTCATCTAATTATATTGTATAAAGTAATAAATTAATTCTACAAATATATATAATAATTAATGATTAAAACTGATAAAATGTAGAAATTGTTAATATAGACTATGTGATATTCATATAATATCGATTTATTGTTAATTTTTTAAACATTAACGAAATTATATTAATATATAAAAATAATAATAAATTTAAATAATAATTATTTCA
Organism: Utricularia reniformis; assembly: GCA_009725065.1. NCBI lineage: Eukaryota > Viridiplantae > Streptophyta > Magnoliopsida > Lamiales > Lentibulariaceae > Utricularia > Utricularia reniformis. The sequence continues at coordinate 8,476 of RWGZ01000063.1, forward strand.
AAATAAATAATAATAAATTAAAAATTTTTAAAAAAATCATATCCAATAAATGTACAAGAAGAGTTCGTTTCCGTGAATAATTCATTCGAATTCGACATCTCTAAATAATAACGATTTAACATAATTTAAATAGATATTTCATTCCGCCCGATAAAGAAGAAGCTAAGAGTCATAATGGTCCATGGCCCATGGCCCATGTACTTATTTACTAACTTTTCTTTGGGTAATCATTTTAAATTGTAATCTAAATAGAAAACAATCTCCAAATTTTTAAAATTGGTAATTTAATTTAAAAAATCATTAATTTTGTATTGATCAAAAATATTATTTTTTATGAATATCATTTTAGAAAAAATAATTAAACCAAATTTTAGATCAAATTCTATTAAAATGGTTTATTTTTAAAATTTTTGCTTTCGGTACGAGTAATTTTTAAAAATTAAAATATAAATGAAATAATTAGTAATTGAAATTTGAAAGTCAAAATTAAATCCGTTATTGTTAAAGTATCGGGTGTTAATATCAAAACACGCTTTCAAAATTCAAAGACGCTCCTCTTCTTTGCTGTCGATTGTCATTTTTGTGAACGTTAGGCGGAAGAGCTGATTGGGATCTTCTCTATATATTAACAAGACTGTCTTGCTTTCTCATCGTCTCCTTTCTCGCCGCTTCTTCATCACTTTTTCTTCTTCTTCTTGGAAGACTGGAGCACTGAGATTTTCTCTTCATATCAAAAAGACATTCTTGTTTCTCATAGCTTCCTATTAATTCTTTCTTTTTTCTTCTTTGTTTCGATCTTCAATCTTTTTAATTTCTTTTAATCATTTTATTGCATGTATAGACCGGGATGGTTCTGGCCGCAGTCGTAAGGGCACCGGATGAGGTACATTGGACAACATGGAGTTATGGCAGCGTTACAGAGGCACAAGTAGAGTGGGGTGGATTACTTGGTGATAAGTTAATCTTAGTATAGACTCGTGTACATTTTTCCATCTGTGAATGGCGTAAGTTAATCTTAATCTCTCTTTGAGGGTGTTGTGAATCAGGATTTTTCATTATTCTTAGGATGCTTCCCTACGTCAGAAATAATTTTTACGAGGTATAAAACATGATTACGGTTTTTACTTCCTTGTAGTTTCTAAGTTGGTTCATGGTTTATAACTCTGTTTTTGTTTTCTTTTTATGTGGATGGATGAGGAACTTCAGACCTAAAGTGGTAAATGTTTCTCAATTCTATTTTTTTACATAATCTAATTACGTTTAAACATTGATTTATAAAATGAGGATGTCTTATTTACTTCTTTGGATTACGCTTACAGAAGCAATGATTTTGGTTGCATTGGCATTGCTTGGATATGTGAGTGATTTCCTTTCTTGAATTTTTGATCGTATAATCTTTTACCACAGTTTTATTCACCTCACCTTGATTCGATTCCCCCAAGATGGGTTAATTTTGCTCAGGTTTTACTTATCTTCATTTGACATGTAGACCCAAGTTTCAAGATCAGTATGGTAAAAATTGGTTATTGATGTTTAATGAATTTTAAAGTTGTTAACATATTCACCATTTCATCTACTTAAATTTGTATTGCTCTTATCTCTTCATCTTTTCTTCTCTTTGAAACATGTGCTCTAGGTTTTTTATAATGTTGATGTGATGCAATCAAGAAAAACAAACTCATTTAATCACTTGGAGATCTTTTTCGGCCATGGTACCCTTTGATTATTCTTCATTTCTTCCCTCCTTAGGTGTCTCCTTGAGTGTGCTGCTACAATATTTTCATTCTTTTATTTTAGCAAGCTTCCTTGTGTTGGAAATGATTATTCAGATTTAGTATACTTTCTTGCAGTTTCTTAGTTTGTTCATGGTTTTAAAGTTTCTGTTTATATTTTCATTGGGTTTTATATAAATAATTATGTTTTTAATTTCTTTTTTTGTGCATGGAAGTGGAACTTCAGACATAACATGGTAAATTCTTTCTCAATACTTTTTTTTACATAATATGACTACGTTTAAACATTTTATGTAATGTTTTGCAGCGTTACGGGGGCACAAGTAGAGTGGGGTGGATTACTCGGTGATGAGTTAATCTTAGTGTAGACTCGTGTACATTTTTCCATCTGTGATTGGCATAAGTTAATCTAATCTCTCTTTGAGGGTGTTGTGAATCAGGATTTTTCATCATTCTTAGGATGCTTCCCTACGTCAGAAATAATTTTTACGAGGTATAAAACATGATTACGGTTTTTACTTCCTTGTAGTTTCTAAGTTGGTTCATGGTTTATAACTCTGTTTTTGTTTTCTTTTTATGTGGATGGATGAGGAACTTCAGACCTAAAGTGGTAAATATTTCTCAATTCTATTTTTTTACATAATCTAATTACGTTTAAACATTGATTTATAAAATGAGGATGTCTTATTTACTTCTTTAAATTACGCTTACAGAACCAATGATTTTGGTTGCATTGGCATTGCTTGGATATGTGAGTGCTTTCCTTTCTTGAATTTTTGATCGTATAATCTTTTACCACAATTTTATTCACCTCACCTTGATTCGATTCCCCCGAGATGGGTTAATTTTGCTCATGTTTTACTTATCTTCATTTGACATGTAGACCCAAGTTACAAGATCAGTATTGTAAAACATTGGTTATTGAAGTTTTTTGAAATTTAAAGTTTTTAACATATTCACCATTTCATCTACTTAAATTTGTATTGTTCTTATCTCTTCATCTTTCCTTCTCTTTGAAACATGTGCTCTAAATTTTTTATAATGTTGATGTGATGCAATCAAGAAAAACAAATTCATTTAGTCATTTGGGGATCTTTTTCGGCCATGGTACCCTTTGACTATTCTTCATTTCTTCCCTCCTTAGGTGTCTCTTTGAGTGTGCTGCTACAATATTTTCATTCTTTTATTTTAGCATGCTTCCTTGTGTTGGAAATGATTCTTCAGATTTAATATACTTTCTTGGAGTTTCTTAGTTTGTTCGTGGTTTTTAAGTTTTTGTTTATATTTTCATTGGGTTTTATATAAACAATCTTGTTTTTATTTTCTTTTTATGTGCATGGAAGTGGAACTTCAGACATAACGTGGTAAATTCTTTCTCAATACTATTTTTTTTACATAATATGACGATGTTTAAACATTTTATGAAAGGTTTTGCACTGTTACGGGGGCACAAGTAGAGTGGGGTGGATTACTCGGTGATAACCATATACGTTTTGCCGCAGTTTTGGGCTAGTTGTGTACATTTCTTCCCTCTATGGATGGCGTAAGGTAATCTTAATCTCTCTTTGAAAGTGTTGTGCATCAAGATTTTTCATTCTTCTTAGCATGCTTAACCTGCGTAGGAAATGTTTTTTTTGAGGTATAGAACATGATTACGGTATACTTCCTTGTAGTTTCTTAATTGTGTTCATGGTTTGTAATTCTGTTTTTGTTTTCTTTTTATGTGCATGGATGAGGAACCTCAAACCTAAGGTGGTAAATGTTTTCTCAATTTCTATTTTTTTAAATAATATGACTACGTTTAAACATTAATTTATAAAATGGGGATGTCTTATTTACTTCTTTAGATTATGCTTACAGGAGCAATGATTTTGGTTGCATCAGCATTTCTTGGATCTGTGAGTGCTTTTTTTTTCGATCTCATGTTACTACTACACAGATTTCTTGAATTGCTGATTGTATAATCTTTTTCCACAGAATTCTTCACCCACCTTGATTCGTCTCCCTCAAGATGTGTTAATTTTGCACATGTTTTACTTATCTTCTTTTGACAGGTAGACCCAAGTTTCAAGATCAATGTGGTATAACATTGGTTAGTGATGTTTATTGCAATTTAAAGTTGTTAACATATTCAGCATTTCATTTACTTAAATTTTTATTGTTCCTATCTCTTCATCTTTCCTTCTCTTTGAAACATGGGCTCTAGATTTTTGATAAAGTTGATGGGATACAACCAAGAAGAACAAATTCATTTAGTCACTTGGGGAACTATTTTGGCCATGGTTTCCTTTGACCATTCTTCATTTCTTCGGTGCCCTAAGTTATTGTTAAATATCTTTGAGTATTCTACTACGATATTTTCATTCTTTTATTTTAGCATGCTTCCCTGTGTTGGAAATGATTCTTCAGATTTAGTATACTTTCTTGCGTGTCTAAGTTTATTCATGGTTTTTAAGTTTTTGTTTATATTTTCATTGGGGTTTATTTAAATAATTATGTTTTTATTTTCTTTTTATGTGCATGGATGTGGAACTTCAGACGTAACGTGGTAAATTCTTTTTCAATACTATTTCTTTTACATAATATGACTACATTTAAACATTTTATAGAATGTGGTTGCGTTATTTAATTCTCCATATTACACTTACAGGAGCAATGTTATTTGTTGTGTTGGCATTGCTTGGATACATGAGTGGCATTCATTTTTGGATACACATACATCATGTTGGTTTTCAATTTCGGATTTATTCACCTCACCTTGATTTGTCTCTCCAAGGTGGGTAAATTGGCAGTGGATTACATCTCTTTTATCAGGTTGACATATGTTTTCAAGATCAGTATGGATATTGATGTGTTTTGTAATTTAAAGTTGTAACTATTTAGCATTTCATATGGTTATATTTGTATTGTTCTCATCTCTTATCTTTTGAAACATGGACTAGACTTTTGATGTTGATAGGAAGCAAGCAAGAAGCAAATATTCATCTAGTCCGCTTGGAGAACTTCTTGACAATGGTACCCTTTGATCATTCTTCGTTATCTTGCTATTGCAATGCCTTCATTGAACTTTGTATTTTTCTGTTTTCAATTTTTATTATGTAGAATTGATTAATCATGATATTCTTTTTAGGATCTAAGTGGCGGGTTCAGCCTCTTAGAAAATCAATTTCATTCTTGAGTTGAATTCCCTTTTAAGCGGTATTCCCATATTTTGTTTTACCAGTTCATATTCTTCAGAGTTTATTTTAAGTTTCTATTCCAAAAATTGCAATGCATAAAGCTGCATGGTTGTAAATGGCCATTTGTGCTATACCTACAGTATTGGTTGAGTGAGCTCAACTTTTAAATAAATTTTGTAGGATGCATTTGAACAATGATGTATGTACTATCATTTATGAAAATATATTATTTTAAATATAATTATTTGTTTTTTTGTTTTAGGAACATTGATTCTTCATGTGATATGCCATTTCTTTGTCTTCAACCAGTTGAAATACCGATGTCTTGTTTTTAAATACCCTTGTATTCATGTCTTATTTGATTTCAATAAATGTTCTCTTATTGCCGAAATAAAACATCTTTTGTAGTGTGTGCAATTTTTATAAGGTTGTTCAGACATGAAAAGGAAACATGTTTATCGCATTGGCAATGATAAGCATGTTTGATGTCTGGATACTTGATATATTTTCTTACAAAATATGCAGCCAATAAAATTGCTACAATCTGCTTTTTGGTGATGTTTTCTTCTGGTATTTCATAAAAGACTTGAATGTACAATGTTTTCAAATATGTCTTATGTCTTATTATTGAGTGAATCTTTGCAAGGATTACTTGTCTCCTATTGGTGACTTAAGGGTTAACTACCCACTCCTCATCAAATTAGGTGTGTGAGTGGATTTTGGTTTTCTGGGGGCAAGATGTTACTGTGATTTTGTTTTTGATAAATGATAGATGTAATCGTGAAAATCAAGCTGTGTATCTTTCAAAGAATATTGTTTCTTGCTCACTTATGTGATGAACCTAAAGGACTCAAGGCTAATATGTGCATGGTACAACTCAGTGTTTTACTCGAAGGTCCATTTCATTTCATTGAAAGTATTAAAATTCCCGACATTATACTTAGCAGCTTTAGTATATCTGCCTTTGGCCATTGCTATTGCACTCACCGCTAGTTTAAATACGGGTGTATTTCAGTNAGGCAAGTGAGCCGAACTTGGAGGCCCAGATCAGCAGAGGGCCTATTTGTATCGCTTGGCCCGTTCAGTCACATTTAGCGATCGGTCCCGAGCCGTGGGTCCCAGCTCCCCACATACTCCCAGACCGATCGGTCCATTTCTTGCAGGCGCTACTTCGGGCCATCCTCATGCGTCATATGCGACAAAAACCCGCGACAAACTGGTCAGTAGCGTGGTTTAGCAATGGATGTAAGCCGCTAGACGCCAAAGAGTAGCCGACTGGTAGCGCCGAAAGGACCGGCGCCATGCAGTTACAGGGGCTATTCCCGGCGGCTGTTTCGCCTGACGATAGCCGACCTAGTAGCAAAGGACAGGCGCAAAACGACACCCTACTGTACATAGTACAGTGGCAGTATAAAAAGAACACAGATGGAAGAAGAAAAGAGATCGAGTCCGATTTTGGTTTTCTCCAGGAAGCTTGAGCTTTATAACTTACTCTCAATTTATTTTCGATTATCTTCCCCCTCCCTGTGGTCAATCATAAACATGTATTGTACAATGATGAATTTGATTAGTGAACAGGCTGAGGGCACTTCTTTCAGCCCTTAGCCAAGTGGTTTTTTCCTCGACTCCGAGGTTTTCCACTCTAAAAATCTGTTTGCCTCCTTTACCTTTGAATCATCAACCTTCTCCACACTTAAATAAATAACAACCGAATTCGTCTTGCAACGAACCGGTCGACTGTTGACACCCCCGGTTTTCGAACCACAACAAGGGTTTTCATTTTATCGCATGTTATTATATCAATCGGTATACCGATCGATACCATCCGATATCACGTTTTAGGGACGGATTCGGAGTTTTAGTAAAACCCTAATTAAATAAAATATTATTATTTTAAATTGTAAAAAATAAAATATTATTATTATAAAATTTTGGTATCGATCGATATACTGTTTTGATCAATATGAAAACATTGCATTTATCTGATTACGATAGAATGTTTCATTTTCAATGACTTTTCAGATAACATTATTTTATCTTCTCTATTTTTCAATTGTGTAAGTATGATTTTTTGTTTTTCGTGCATAATTCAATAAGTATCGATTTTATCTATAATTTGACATGTAAAATTGATGCAATTTTGAATGTTAAGAAATTTAAATGTATTAATTTGAGTACATTATATTTCTTGATCTTAAGGGTAAATATATATTTTTACTAAAATCACGCTTATCATATCACTATTTTTTACCAAATAATTTTTAAAATCATGTTACAATAAATATATATAATTAACCACAGTTTATCCCACCACATTTTACCACACAAGCCCATTAACAATGCCTTCAAGGCATTAAAATGATTTGAAAGTGCAGATGTTAAATATGTTATATTTAAAACTCAAAAATATATTTTACATTATTATAAACTTATTAGGTCATGTGTCTAATTTTCTAAATATATTAAATGTTATAGGCCTCTCATTTTAGTTGAATAGTATCTCCTATTTGTACCATTCTTCATATTATATATATATATATATATATAATATTTGGGCAATTTTGACTACTTTTTAGCAAAATAATAAGATGCTGAAAAAAAGAATGGAAGCATCTAGAATAGACTAGTCAACACGGTGAATTTGTTCAAAATCTTCAAATTTGTTGAATCGGCAAAGCAATTAAATTCGAATCTAAAGGCGAAAATACCGAAGATGTGTCTGGTTTTCGTTTGCGATGAAGACGAGCAGGTGATCGGAAGACAGCCAGCGCCGGGAGCCTGTCCCTATTGCGGAGGAAGGGTTGAGATTATGGACGTGCAAACTCGCTGGAATTTCTGCTTCGTACCGGCGTACCACAAGACGAAACGTCGCTACTTTTGCACGCTCTGTACCCGCCGTTTGGTCGTTCAGTAGCCATACACAAACCGATCTACTTTTGCACGCTATGTAATACAATAAGATAAAAGCGCATTTACATTACAATATATTGAAATTATAGATTGGGTCACAGTATGACGAAGTTCAATTTGTGAAATAATAAAGGAAAGGAATTATCAATTTAGACGTAGATTTAATTGATTATGAAAAGTGGATCAAATTTAAATAACTAATTTATAGAACACACAAAAATACATTTTGAGAAAATCAAGATTTTACAACTCCCTGCCCAATCTAACTGGGCCTTTTCCTTAACATTTCAAAGTGGGCTTATAACTGGGCTCATTGTCATTAAATCCATCCTTCCAATTTTCTGCCATTAGGGCTTCCCGGTTGCCCGAAAACAGTTCCAGCATCAAATTGGGATTGTATATATCATAAATTTTATTATCTCATCTACATCAACTTTCTCCTTGTACATATCATAATTCTTTAATTTTATAAATATTTTTTCTCTCATCCCTACAACATTGTTCGCATACTTATAATTTTTTAATTTATTTTTTTATATATAAAAAATCTTTGAATAATATAAGATCATTATATAAACAAAATATAAATTTATATATTTATAATTATTTTAAATTTAATTTTTTTAAAATAAAATTGAAGAGTGTCCGAACATTGGCGGCTAGTACAATTTTATTTTGTACTAGTACAAAATAAAATAAAATTGACTAGTACAATTTTACACATTGGCCGCAGAGTCAAGTTTAAGGATGGTCTCATGCAATTGAAGTTATACTTTCTAATATATCAGTAAATATCAGTCGTAATCTATAAATCGTTATTTCAAATATATCATTATACTAATGGTATAATGAAAAAAACACTTGTACCATTCACGACAATTGGTACTAAAGTTCGGTGAATTTGAATTTATGATATTTATATTTAAAAATAAAAGTTTAATCAATTCAAATACACATAAAACCTTGAAGCACCTCAATTAACAATTTTCTGTACCTTTCACCCACCAAGAAAAAATAAATAAAATTATTATGGTTTTGGGTTTAGATTTCCATTTAGAATAAATAGTTTTTTACCACACAAATTTGATTTCTTTGACCTTTTGAATTTCAATTATCATTTTAATTTTTTTAAGATTTCGAAGTGACAATTCACGTGTTAAGTAAATATGTATATACATTTATTATTTTCCCAGCCATAATTTTGGTAATTAAAGTTTAAATCATTTAAACTAATGCTTTCATATACTAAAAGACTAATTTGGAAATATATATGTTATTTATTCTTAAAATAATTATTTGATTATATATTTCATTATTAATTAATTAAAGTTTGCGTCGAAATCTGACAAAATTTAGAACCCATTAAATAAAAATGTGAATTATTATTTTTTAGAATTAACGCGCCATAATGTTGATTTAATTTTAATTGCAACCCATTATATTTAATTTGTTTGGTAAGTGGTTGGTGTTAATTAAAAACATTATAAAAAACAAATATTGCGGATGGGAGTAACAATAAGAGAAATAAAGTGTGAAAGCGCTGGGTGTAGTCAAAGGCAGACAGAGCACGCTGATTGAGATGCCCCCGTCTTTTCCAGTTCCCAATTTACAACCTTTTTGACTTTTCCTTTTTTATTTTATTTATTAAATAAAGGAATCCGAGGGCAATAATTAATTCTGAGCGGACAACTATCAACTAAATATTACCAAAATCTAACACCACCACCCCTCTAACTATTCAGAAATTACACATAACTCCCATCNTGGTTTTCTCCAGGAAGCTTGAGCTTTATAACTTACTCTCGATTTATTTTCGATTATCTTCCCCCTCCTTGTGGTCAATCATAAACATGTATCGTACAATGATGAATTTGATTAGTGAACAGGCTGAGGGCACTTCTTTCAGCTCTTAGCCAAGTGGTTTTTTCCTCGACTCCGAGGTTTTCCACTCTAAAAATCTGTTTGCCTCCTTTACCTTTGAATCATCAACCTTCTCCACACTTAAATAAATAACAACCGAGTTCGTCTTGCAATGAACCGGTCGACTGTTGACACCCCCGGTTTTCGAACCACAACAGTTGCGGCTCAACGAGCAAAAAGTCGCGAGTCATGCACAATGTCGCGAGTGAGGGATCAAAATGTCGCGAATCATGGGGCTAAGGGCATGTAGTCGCAACTCCTAGGAAAACAACAAGCTCTCGCGACTTTATGACAAAAAGTCGCCATTGGGACTTTATCTCCCGAAAACGGGAGATTTGGGAAGCGTGCCAAAGGTCTGAACCTCTTTTGGGGGTCTCGGGTCTTATATTTATAGAACAACTCGGCCCAATAATTCAACTTAAGGTCCAAAAGCCCAATCTTACTCAAATTAGCCCAACTTACTCAGAAAATATCCAATTAATCCGGAATAAGTGTCACATCACCCCGGAACTTCGAGAATGCACCCCGGTCTAACATTAGTAGCACGTAATGTCGAGAAAATATCCGGGAATATTCTTTACCAGTTCATTGTCTCCATATACTTAGGAGATAGCCAAAAATATCGCCTTATGTCGCCAACGAGCTTTCCGAGTGCCAAATTACGAAAATACACATGGCATCATTTCCGACTGAAATCATCCAAAACAGCTCAAAACACCATCAGAATCCTAATACGTGAGCCCGACATGCCCAAATTACGAGACTACCCTCAAAATTAAATTACTCAATAAATATAATAAAAGATCAAAATTATCATTTAGCCACGTCAGACGAGCCCCGGGATATCATAATTACATAAATAACCCGGACAATATCAATATAATTCTCACGTTGTATATATATTTTCGAACTACTTTTTAATATATTTTAAAAACTTTAAACCTGAAAGTATATTAATTTTTTAGTTAATTTCATATCCTTATTTGTAACATCACTAATTTTGAAAACATTGGCATGTGTTTCTAATAAACTATATTATAAATGCATTTTATAGATTTAAGTATAAAATTATGACTAGAAATAAATACACATCATTCCAAAGCATACCATTAAACGTGTATTTTATAATAAAATAGAGGAAATTCTAATTTTGGTATGTAGATTAAGAGCATAATTTATGATAAATTTAATAAAAATTATAATGTTTAATAACTATACCAAATAGGGTCCATTGTAACACGGTACAATCCACAATTTATAATGTTTTATTTCTTAGAGAATCCTGATATATCCATTGAAAATTCATAAAGGTTATTATTATAATAATTATTATGTTATATGATTTATATTTTTTAAGTATATAACCTTAAGAGATATTTAATAATTACAAAAATAATACATATAAGATATGATAAATTGTTTATCATAAATCTTACAAGGCTAAAGTAAGTTTAAATTTAAAATCAGTAAAACTGTTACAAGTTGATAAGAATTATATAATTAGCAAGTTTCTAACATAATAATTGATTTCGAATAAAAATAGACAACATAATCCTAAAATGGTCAAATCGGTCTAGAATTTAATTTTGTCTAATGATCTTAATTGTCTAAATTGAAAACTAAATGAATTATGTTATACAAATTAAACTTTGAAGATTGGTTTTGTTATTTCATAATTTGAGGATTATAATTGTTAGACTCAGTGTAACGGTAGACAAGATCGTATGGAAATACTGTTTTATCCGTCCATTTTCTGTCACATGGGACATGATTACATAGGCATCATTTCTCCTTTCAACAAATACCTTCCGGGAACAGGGGGTTGGGTATCCCTTGTCCGTGGAAATCACATTTATTTTTTTAAAAATTATTTTAAATTATTTTTTGATTTCTTTATTATATTATATTTTATATAATATAATTATTTAAATATAATAAAGAAATAATTATAAATATGAACAAATATTTTAAAATACTTTATTTTGATATATATTAAAATTTAAATAAAAATAATTTAAATATGTAATTTTAAGTAAAACTTGATCATTTCGAAATGAAGATATTAAAAATGAGTCCAAAATAATTGTAAAAAAATATAATAAATATTGAAACATAATATAATATAATGACAAACTAATAAATAACGAAACTTTGAGATTATTAGAATTAAAAATATTAAGATTGATACGTAATATTAATATAAATGAATAATAAATAGATAAAATTGATGAGATATAAATATAAAATTGAATTTGGATAGAGGAGATGATGTGGATGAAAGAGAAATAAAAAATAATGTGGATGAGCGAGAAATTTAAAAAATAGAAAGATAATATAATGTGGATGTGAGAGAATGATGATGTGTATAGAGATTTAAACGACGGAAATTGTTTTAGGCGCGGACAAGGTTACAGTTAGCCTTACGGTAATAAAACTTTAGAAATCAATATTGTCAAAATTATGAAATTATGAGATCAAATTTGCGTCTAACCCATAAAAATAATTGATTTTTTATATTTTATATTTTTTTATAACCTTTCAATTACGTAACACATTATTATATAGAATTATTGATAGTTGATAATCTCATATTCTTGTAACACAGTCAAATCTGGCTATTTTTATGTGTTAGAAATTTAGTATAAATTGTGATAATCATATTATTATATTTTCAAACAAAATATTTCTTTAATTTAGTATCCCTCAAACTATTAATTTCGAGATTATTATAATAATTTAATGATATTTAATAAATTCATTTTATTATCTAGAAGAATTGTGGTTGATGAAGGATTGGCAGCTGGCAACGT
>RWGZ01000064.1:5389-16900 GCA_009725065.1 Utricularia reniformis
AATCATTACTCTGTACCATCATATTTTTATAACTTCCACAGTATTTAAAATATTACAAATTGATATTTTTAAATACATCGTATAAAAAATAAAAAATTAGAGCAGAGAGTTTATAATCACCATTTACTTTTTACTGAATTTGATTTTAGTATATAAGATAAATTAGCTTAAACTTAGATAAAAAATAAAGTCATTAACATTAAATCTTTTAACCCGATGAACTAGAGAATATTTTTTATACTCTATATTATTTTACAATTACAATTAATTTATTCTGCATCAAAGATCGAATTATAAACACATTACTCTGTAGCTGAGCGGTGAATTAACTCTTAATAGAAGCATAATATAATACTTTAAAAGCTATTAGGATAATGTTTTTGTAATCTATTGTACTAATCTATTACATACATTTGTAAAAAATGAACGAATAGAAAATTGAATTTTAATTGCTAATCGATTTTGAACAATTCATGAAAAATTCCAGAACAAGTAAAATCAAGATTATTTTTAGGATCTCCATTGCCTTTTACCTCGAGATTGCTTTGTAGTTTTTCTCTTTGATAACAACCCAAACTCAATCTGAAACTACAGATTCAATGCAATATGAGAGTGAGTTTGTTTGGAACAATTATTAAAAATTGCAGTTAGGTGTTGTGAGTTCCAATGAGATATGATGAATTGTGGTGGTGTAATCAGAATTGAGATGATGTGATTATGAAAATATTTGGTAATTGTAATATTATAATTGTTATTTATGTAAAATACCAATATATATTAATATAAAAAGAATAAGGACATTAATTTGTATACTCGAATCTCCACGGTGCCACTATTATCGTCCGTAAAAATTCCGCAAGAACAAAATATAAACCTCTTTTTATGAGTAGGGATAGAAGGAAACTTTTTGAAAAAGTAATACAAAAACAAAATGAAAAAACAAGATTTTGTATGTGAAAAATATTTATGTAAAAGAAAAATAAAAAAGCACCTGACCGTAACTTTCAAATTTACTAAAAACGTCAGGTTTTGTAGATTTATAACCAGAGAAGATGTAGAAACCTAAAGAAAAAAGATAATTTCCCTGTGCTAGTACTCGTTGAATTTCTGATCCTTAGAAGTAGTGGATGGCGGCTGAAAAGTTAGGTCATTCAATTTCTCTCTTTAACACTTTAACTATGTTTATATAGATATGTAGTTCAATCCAACTATAACTCTCTCGATCCATCAATAAATAAATCTAATAAATAATGATCTAATAACTTCCAAATTAAATACAATAATCCATTAAATAAGTAATTCGACTCAAATACCTCGAAAAGTCACAAGCCAAACCCGTCTTCTAAATATGTCGATATGCTTCCTATCTCGACTATGGAACAATTTTATAGGAATATGTATGTTCTTAAATAATAAATTTATCAATGCAATATCCAAAATTCATATTTCAATCATTGAAATTAAAGATAACTAGTTATTTCACAAATGTAAAAAACAATTAGTGGTGAAAAAGTGATTTTGATCCATGCATGCACCATATTTTTTGTGTTTATTTTGTGAGGATATTGTGTAAAATATGGTGAATTTTGAACCCATTTGGTATTTTGCGGTGAATAGCGTTTGGGAAACACGAGCGTTGAATATTGCATTGACTTGTGTTTTCTAAACGCGATTACTTATTATTGGGGAAAAATTGACCATTCGCGTTTGGCAAAAGTGACCCCACCGCGAATGGTTATTTAATATTTTTAATAATTTATTTAAGTGATTTTTAGTTTATATTATATTTTCATATTCAACTCATGATTCACTGTATTTTATACGAATGTAGATGTATACAAAAAAATGTTAAAAACTAAAAATAATGTAACTAAAATACAACAATTATACAATAAAATATTAAAAATATGTGAGAACAACAAATTAGATTGATTTACGTGGAAATCCAATATGATATGAATGATATGTATTGAGTTTATAAAATATACTACAAAAACATACAACAAAAGTTTAAAAATTATTGGTATGTCAATATTTTTTTAAAATATACGAGTTATGCCAATGACGCAATAATATGCTATATAATAGTAATATATTTATTAGAAAATTATGAATATCTACATTATTTACACTATTATATAATATGATGAATTATGAGTTGAATGTGTAAATATGATTTAAATTAGAAATATAAATTACATAAAAAATATCAAAAAAAATAAATTTGTCCTTAAAATTATAAATCACGTTTGGTAAACACGAGTGAACAAATATTCAACGTTCACGTTTCCCAACGCGATTCACCACAAAAAACACAATGGATTTAAAATTAACCATATTTTACACAATATCCCTTTATTTTGTGTGGGTTTAAAAATAATGATTTGATAATCAAATCATTGTAATCTCAATTGGAAAGAACCCTTTGTATCTGGGTTAATCATAAGATCACAAAATGCCTTTTTAACATGAATGGTGCGGTGTCCCATTATCCATCTCTCTCTTTCTCCACGGCTACGTTTTTGCTTTGCTTATATAAACCACTATCTATCCATCCTGCTGGTTTAATTCAAAGTATGGCACCTGCTTCTTCTTCATTTAACTCTCAATTTCTCGCTGATGAAAAAATCTACAAAACAACCAGGAAGAGGAAACTTGTCAACAATTCCGCAGCAACAGCATCTCATTCCGTGGTATCTCTCAGCTTTCATCTTCTAGATTATACCGTAGCATAGAAACAAAACCCATATTGTTTAAAATTCATCTTCTCTTTTCAAGGACAAGATTCCTAAAACTCCAAAGAATGAAGCTCAAACAGGTTACATTCATGTCCGTGCCAGAAGGGGCCAAGCGACAGATAGACACAGTCTTGCTGAGAGAGTAAGCACACACGCCTTGACTTGACAAAAGCATTCCTCAACTGAGATAACTATATTTTCTTCTGTTTGAGCGAGTAATTAGGTAAGAAGGGAGAAGATTAGCGAAAGAATGAAGCTTCTTCAGTCATTGGTTCCTGGTTGTCATAAGGTCCCAGTTACAATTTCCTTTTGTTAAACTAAAATGAAACAAAAAACATTATCTTTTTCTTGGTCTTGTTCAGATTACAGGGAAGGCGAGCATGTTGGATGAAATCATCAACTACGTTCAGTCCCTCCAGAATCAAGTAGAGGTCAGGCTTCTTCATTTTGGTATTCTTGCAACTCTCAAGTTATCCTCGTAATGAATTAATGTTATTCTTCTTAAAGTTGCTGTCTATGAAGCTGGCTTCATTGGATCCATTGCAATATACCCTCGCAATAGACATAGAATCGTACATGCTTCGGCCTCATCAGGTATTCTTATTGTTATTTTTCTTGCGAATCAACACTTTTTTGTTGGTTTAAATTTGATTGAGAATGCAGCAGAATCTGAACAACTTCCTTCCAATGGAGAATAACAGTAGCTACAACTATAACTCTGCTTCAGAAACCTTGCTTAGTTCTGTTCCTTTTCACCAAAATACTACTACACAGGTACACATACAATTGGTAAGGTAAAAGAGTGTCTGTATAAATAAGTTTATATAAACTAAAATCTCAGGGAATGTGGGAAGAAGAAGAAGAGGAAGAATCGGGTGAGAAAATGGAGAGAATTATGATGAATGAAGCCGAAGAAGGATCCGATTACATTTTCTTCTGATCCGTGGATGCATCTATTCCTTTTCTTCTCATACATTCATTTTTGTTTAATCTTGTCTTGAATCTTAGGTTCATTTGTACTTGTCTTGTAAGAATTCAACAGTTTTCATTATCAGTTTAATATAATAGATTTCCAGTATCTTACAAAGAATCAACACACACAACCTATTGTTGCCTACCTGCCTACAAAAATGGACCACAAGAAAACGAAAGAATAAAGCTATACACAAGCAAGTTCATGGAATCCACCGTCTCCTAATGAAATTAAATATTTAATTACAAAAAATATATAAATATTTGTATTCATTTTTCTTAAAATACTAACAATTTAAAATAACAGTTCAATTATCGTGTTGGACTATCTATGTTTTTAAATCGGTCATTTTTATCGAACCTAAAAATGTCTGGTTCACTAAGAACCGGTTCAAACCGGTTTGAACCGCAAAAACTTTTAATATTTAATTATATCATAATTTTTCTAAGATTAATAAATTATTGTATTACTCCATAAAGTAAAAATATAAGATATAATTTCATCAATATATGAAAAATTATGCAAATTTATTAGAATTTTGTAAGAAATAATTGAAATTATTTTATATATTACGAATATCTATGAAGTATTAAAATTGAAATAGAGAAAAGATATTGAAAAAAATATAATAAAATAATATTTAATTATCGTATAATTTCAAAAATAAAAAAAAATACAAAACTAGAGTAGTTCAGTTCGAACCGGACCATGAAATACGTGGTTCACTGTCGAACCGGTTCAACCGAACGGTTCAACCGCGGTTTAAAAACATAGTGGACTATACTCTTTTTCTTGTATAATTTAGCAAGTGAATTATTGATTAAAAAATGAGAGACATGGGGATTAATAAATGTGGTATTCTGCCGACAGTTATTCTTTCTTTTACCGCTGTGTTTTATCCTGACATTGCCATTTACTTTCCTAGTAGTAAATATTATTCAATAAATATTAATAAAAAAATATTGATTTATCAAATGAAATGTCATTTCAATGGGACATTCAAGACAAATTTCTACAGTAATGGGATTGGGGAGTACACATTAATTTTATTTGACATGTAGTCCTTACTCACCAATAAATACTATTTATAAATTGAATGTAATAATATGATTAATATCAATTCGTTATCCAAAATATTGAGTAACAATTATTATTATTTTTCAAGTTAATATTTCAGGCCAGAAAATAATAGGAAGTTATCATCTACTTTCAGTCCACCATTTAAAACCTGATCAACGTCCATATTACGATGTTTAGAAGTATCGATAAGCGAATTTGTTAAACTGAGTAAACGAAGAATGGTAAAAGTAGAAACATCATTTTGTTAAACAACTCTAAATAATTTATATTAACAAGAAATTTTCTAAATATCAAGTTACTAACAAAATAAGTTCCAATGCAAATATAATATTTCATCCAAATATTTATATTTCATCAATATTTCCAATCAACTGAAAAACAATAATTAAAAGAGTTACTAGTGCACTCTCATACATTTTCTAATATTTTATCCCTTTCAACATGAAAATACTTATTTTTTTATCAAGATAAAATTTCAAATGTAGCATTCTAGGCATTGATAAAGATAAGAATATTAATTCTATTTATATTTCAATTGAAAATCATCCAAAATTTATTATTTTTAAAATCCATACTCTTTAGAGTGCTTCATCCTAGAAAACCTAAAAAATATTACCAATTTTAATTTGATGAGTGACTACCAACCTTGGTAGCTTATCTTGAATTTTAATTTGTATGCAATTCACCATTGGCTATTGTGAGTCGGCTATCGAGACTCGCGATAACCAATCACGAATTCCCCAAATGATAAAGTTCAACCTACTTTAGCGCGAATTACACTTTTGCAATTTCCTATATGTTGCATTCTTTCATTAATATTATTATTTATAAGTTAATTATCACTTGAATAAGAAACAAAATGTAGATGTAATGGAAAGTAAATATTTAGAATATTTCTTTATGGTATATAATGAATATTTAGCATATGTTGCATATTATAGTAACTACATGTGTATATGGTAGGTAGATATTATAGTTAGGAAATCAAGTCATATTATAGTTATGAAATCATGGGTATACTTATATATATAGCATTTCTATGTAGATTAATGTATTAATGTTTTTATATTATGGTTAATCTATTATACTAATGTTTTTTCGTCTACTGCATAAAAATGATATATGTCAAATAATAACTTAGAGTATTGCATTGAAGACTTTGCGGAAAAGAAGAAATTTTGTAAAGGGAATCTCTTTTCTAGGTTTTGTATTCTTGATCAATAACGTGCATAGAGGTGCTATATATATATTAATGCCTTTGATTTTCTAACTATAATATGACTCGATTTCTTAACCATAATATCTATATATACATGATACTTACTATAATATGCAACATATACCAAAGTAAATATTCTAAATATTTACTTTCCATTACGTGCACTTTCTTATTCGGGTAGTAATTAACTAAATAATAATATAAAATGAAACAATTAAAGAAATTGCAAAAGTTTAGTGTAATTCACGACTCGCTGTCGTGAGTCTCAATAGCCTATCGCGAGTCCGGATAGCCAATTGCGAATTGCAACCCCGTCCATATTTGAAATTGGACTCTATTTAATTATTAATTGAACAAACTACCCAGTGGATTGACAGTTTAAATTTTTAAATTAAGAATACTAACTCTTATTTGTAATATCATACTTTAAAAAAAAATATTAAATAACTTTAAATAGCGTTTCTACTATAATTTGACAATGGATCGATATGACCATAAAGATACATGTTAATGAAAACATCTTATTTGAGAACATTGTTTTAAGGTATTGAAGTTATACCTGAGTTTCCAATCCAATGACTCATAATTGTCAGTATACTCTCAGTATTATGATCACGATTGTTACTTTATATCATATGTAGCAATTGTTAATGGTGAATATGTATAACTGATATATCGGAAGCCTAAATGGGAAACCCATGGACAATCAAATTCATGCATATTTTGTTTTTTATGCTTTCGAATTTGCGATATTCTGAACAAGATCTCGATGTTGCAGTAAATGAAATATTTGAGAGGCCCACTCACATAAAAATGCCTTAAATTATGTCGGGTGGATGTGGCCGGTGGGGGTTTGGTTCTCCATATTTTTTATAATAAAATACGTATCTGATTTAGGGTTTAAATTATCGGAACTAGAAATTACGGTTACGGTATGTTCACTAATTATAATATTCTAATTATCAATGATAATATCGTAGAAAAAAAATTAAATTTAAAAGGAATAATACATATTACATATGTAGTAATTTTTAATATGCTTTATTCACATTTTAAAAATGGTGATGCGGTTATGATATCATATTATACGGTTAATATGATTTTCAAGTTAAACAAACTCAATAAATCTATGAAATGTGTAGGGGTGACATGGATCCGACATTTGAAAATGAAGTTAGTGAGGGCCGTAAAAATCAACCCATTAACTCGTACCGGTTATCGGGTTCAATATGTGCTAAATTATACATTTTTATTTTGTTTTAAGTTAAAAATGAATGAGTCTTTTGTAAAAGTCAATCAAATGATGTGTTGAGCAGAATTTATAATATGTTGAATCAACCCTAATAACAAGTTAAAATAATTTTTATCCATTAGAAAAAACGTATGAATTGATGGATTCAATGGGTTCAACCCACAATTTGTAGGTCAAATCCATGTCTAACCGTATATATGAGTCCTCGGCTAGGATAAATGGACTCAGGCTATTGGCCCACAGACCAAGATAAGATGCGGGTTGGACTCGGATCCAGCTCGGACACGGGTCTGAGCTATTTAAAAAATTATGTTTTTTTTAAAAAAATCAAAGCAGCAGTCGGCATTCGGCAGTAGCAGGGCTCACAGGCAGTGGCAAAAACTTTGTAATCTTCTTCTACTTCCTTATATGTGAAATATAATTATAAAAATGCTCCTTGAAATGTAGTAATATTCAAGGGCTTGCCACTTGCGAGGGACTGCATCTTTTTTAAGAAGTAAATTTTACATTTCTTTTTTAAGTTTTTAACTTTTGCATGTTTTTTATTATGTATTGGATTAATTATTCATTTGTATGGGTATCTGATTACATAATTTTGTTATACAGGTTTGATTTAGAAAGTTTTGTAAATCATTAAATTTTCAGTTTTCAACACCAAATGTTTGATAAAATGACAACTAAATAAATGTTTCAATATTGTAACTTTATATTGATTTTGTTACTTTAAAATGTTATGTATATGGTTTTCATATTTTAGATTGGAGTTTAAGAGATAAAATGACTGAAAATAATTCAAATGAAGTTGATGTTTTAGATACCGTTATAAGACAATTTGAGCTTTCTAAGAATAACACACCTTTATGGAGTTTTGTGATTAAATTAAGAAAAGCAAGTGAATTCGGAAGATGAAATTATAGACTTATTTTTTTGTTTTTGCAATAAACAATGTACTGGATCATATTTTAGAGTAATGCGGATTGGCTGAAGCTTACGTGATTTGGAATTGCAGATTGCAAGATAATATCAATAGCGAAAAGCCAAGAGTTATCCAAATTGGAGAGCGAAGCTTTGCATTTAAGAGAAATAGCTGGAAAAAATACGATGATTCCTCAACATCTATCAAGCTCCACTACGACTCAATCATTCAATTGTCAATTGAATCACCACAATCATCTAGACATCAACGTACTCTAGATGAAATGCATCAAAATCAAGTAAAAAAGAACTAAGATACTCAAATTGTTAGAATGTTTAATTCCGGATGACTTTCATTCAACTTTGCACATAATCCATTGTTATGGTCCCTTTTTAAGGGATACCAACAGTCGTCCGGTTCGTTCAACAAACGAACTCGGTTCTGATTTTTTTTAAGTGTGGAAGACGATCAAAAGCTAAAAACAAAGTAGTGCACGGCGATATATAGTGGAAACCCAAAGAACTGGGGTGAAAATCACTCGACTAAGAGCTGATTATGCTCTTAGCCTGCTTACTAATGAAATAACTCAAAGTTTATACAAGAAAGGTTAATGAAAATGACGAGGTTCAGAAAGCGATAAGAATCTGGCAGAGTAACAGTCTGTTCTTCCGCGTCCAAAAGGTCCTGTTATCTCCATCGTCTGGCCCTGTATTTATAGAGTTCTTAGTGAGTGTAAATCACGCTCCGTAACTGCCTCTGACAGGTTTGTTAGAGGTTGTTATCGCGGGATGTAAAACGAGGCTGGGACCGAAGCGTGGTAAACGTGATCGGACCCGAAGCGTGGTAAACGTGGGAAGGCCCGAAGCGTGGTAACGTGAGTTGTAACTGCTCGGACCGAACCCAGGTGCCAGCTGGCAGAAAACGTTTTATTTCGCTAAGGTCATCTTCGGTCCTTCAGTTGAATATCGGGCCGCTCTTTATTGGAGGTGTGGAATGGGCTATAAGGATTCATTTTCGCCCTTTAAATTGGTCCGATCGTTGCTGGGCCTTACCCATCACAAGGTACAGGTCCTAGAGTTCTCATCATCCATATTACAAGAGATCATACAATTCATATTGTAAGTTCGGAATTATAAGTACATCAATCTTGATTTTTATTTGTTTTGGTATTTGGTTGAATATTATATGATTTGTTTCTTTTGTAGTATAAACTACTAGTTTATACTCCATCATTATACAATGTTGTGAGGACAAAACTGCTTAGAGAAGAAAGAGATCATATTAATACACTTTTGTATCCTATAGGAAGTTGTTGGTCGAGAGCATACCTTATTCAATGGAGCGAGAGAAAGAGCTAAAGGATGCATGTAATGAAGATATCGCTATAGCCAACAATCCCTCCGTCGATGTATCGGTCGAGTTCCATTAGTCCTATGAAACTCAACCTACCTTATGATGTTCTCGGGTCAATTCACATATGTGATGTTCGAAATCGTTGATGGACAACCAATCCTTGGACAAGAAAATAGATCTATAAATAGCTCATAAGTAAATAAAAACAACAAGGACAAGAGCTTATAGTTGACACGTATAATGGTAAATGGATAAAGGTGTGAGCACCGTATGTGATTGATACTTAAAAAAACCATTAATTAACTTTATCGCAATAAATGAAGATTGATCTATGTTTTTAGAGCAGTTAATTGTGAATGTGAGATTAAATATCATATATTCATTGAAAAATTAATGAATGAATCCATCTTATCGATGGGGTTGACAAAATAGTTCATATTGTCACCGATAATGCTAATACATGTAGACTTGATGGTTTACAAATTGAAAAAAAATATACACAGATATATTATAATGTTTATTCGTTGGTTGTTTTCTTTATAATTATGATAACTTAACTTATTTTGTTGGTACTCTAATAACATGTATTTTGAACTTTATTTGTCATTTATACGATCAATCTAGTAATAAAAAAAGTTTGCGCTCCAAAGAACACTTCAACAAATGCAACGATATACAAGGAATGCAAGTATATTAGTAAACTACTTTCTGTGGTTACGAAAATTCTAAATTTTATTACCAATTATTCAATGAGATATGCTATATTCAATAAATTCTTGAAGTTAAAGATACTTCGTATTGATGATACTAGATTTGCAAGTATGATTCTCATGCTAAAGCAATTCCAAGATATTAAAGTTGAATTACAAAATATGGTTGTTAGTCTAGAATGGTCATCTTATCGTAATGACGATGTAGCAATGACTACAAATAATCAAAGACAAATTGGTAATCGACATATTATGGGATTATATAGATTATGTTCTTGCATTTACGAAACTTTTGTATGATATGATTAGAATATGTGATACATATAAGACTTATCTTCATACTATTATTGAGATGTGGAGTGTTACGATGCAAAGAATAATGACTATTATATTGTCGCATGAGGGGACTTTTAATGATGATATAAATAGCTTTTGGAATGTTGTTTATAGTGTCATGAACAAAAGAAAAAATGCATTGCAACATTACATAATTTAGCTTATTCATTAAATCCTAGGTATGATGTTTTTTGTGATGAAAGTTTATTTATAAATTTTGCTTTTGAAGTTATATGGTATGACTCATTCTTAGATTAACTTGTGTAGATGTTTATCAGAGAAATGGCAACAAGAACATCCTTATGCTCGTCCTCGGCATATGGATACTGAAATTTGTGGTTCGGGAAAACAATGTGACATTGTCCGAGGCTATTTATGTAATTATGATAACCCCGGGGCTCGTCTGAGGTGGCTAAAAGGTATTTTTGATTTTTCTATTATATTTATTGAGCGATGTAATTTCGGGGGTAATCTCGTTATTTGGGCATCCCGGGCCCACGTATGAGGATTCTGATGGTGTTTTGAGCTGTTCTGGATGATTTCGGTCGGAAATGATGCTAGGGGTATTTTCATAATTTGGCACTCGGAGAGCTCGTTTTCGACCTTACGCGATATTTTTTTGCTATCTCCTAAGCATTTAGAGATGATCAATTGGTAAAAGAGTATTCCCGGGTATTTTCTCGGCATTACGTGTTATTCATGTTCAATCGGGGTGCATTTTTGAAGTTCCTGGACGCTGTGAAACTTATTCCGGTTTCATTGGTATTTTCTAAATAAGTTGGGTTAATTTGATTAGGACTGGGCTTTTGGACCTTAAGTTGACTTATTGGATCGAGTTTTTCTATAAATACAATACCCTAGTCCCCAGAAAAGGTTCAAACTCTTGGGCCGCTTCCCAAAGTTCTTGTTTTCGCGAGTTTATGACCGAGTCGCT
>RWGZ01000065.1:0-20906 GCA_009725065.1 Utricularia reniformis
ATTTATTTACCTTGTTTGAGCTCTGGCTACGGGGAGTCTCCGGGATAATACACTGCAGTCGAGCAACGAGATCGGTGATTTGTTCTTCGGTAATTCGGGATGGGGCGGGTTGTCGGGAGCGAGTTCTTCTTGAAGACATAGTTGATCTAGAAGCTAGCTAATTGATGTAAAGAGTAAAGGGGGTTTTCTTATGAAGAAATGAAGCAAGACAAGAATTATTGACTAGGAAAAAGAGCAAAGTAGAGGTTTTTAGTGTATTCTAGAGAAGTGCATGGAAAAAGCAATCTTCATGCCTTCTTTTATAGTGATATTCGAACTATATCACTCTCCCTCTTACCTTATTGTTAATAATAATAGTGATTCCATGACTCAATGTCCTAAATGTATAAATTTAAGATTCAATTGACCATGAGAATATCTGTGTAACCAAGTTCATAAGAGAACTGAATAACATTGAAAAAATTGAATAACCAAATCAATTATTAATGTTATCATTATTCTTATAAACTATAATATTTCTACTTTAATATACGATTTAGATTATTTTACTTTAACATTGATTAAACTTATAGAGTTGTGTTACTTTGTGTATTAATATAACGTATAAGAAAAAAAGATACTGTAAAAGGCTTTATCAAGTTGATTATTTTAATGTAACTATATCTCTATCCATCTTACCTTTTTGTTGTTTTACGGGTATTTTCAAAGAGTTTTAACTGAAATTTATATATTTACGGGGATTTTCAAGTCACATTCTAAGAACACAAGCCCATGTTATGTTATTAATTTATACAAACTAGAAAACAAAAAAATAATCACTAAATTCTTGTCTCACTCTCAATTTAGAACCCTGATCTTAATATAAAGTTGACAGTTGGTTTATTATATGTAAGTACTCAATTTTATATTAATAACATGTATATATTATAATGTAACTAATATTAATTATGATCATGATGGTGTTCTAAGAAAGATGCATATTTTTAAAAATTAAATATTGTTGGGAAGATGGCATAAATACAATGTTTTCATACCGGTCCGAAATTCTGTACTGGTACAATTCGTATATCGGACGGCCCTAAAAAATTTATTTTATATTTTTACAAAAAATAATATTTAATTAATTTCTTTATGGCGTACCCGAAAAAACCCGGAAATCGACAATAATACCCGGTACCGGGCGATACCTAAAAAATATCGATATTACCCGATATTTGACGTACCAATCGATATACGAACCAGTATGAAAACATTACATAAATGACCCGTTATTTACTAATTAAATTAACTTAAACCCCTCCATGCCTTGACTGGTCCAAGGCAATCCAGATCTTTCATTTTCTTTATAAAAATTCGGCTACTTTGAATAAATTACTTTTTTATTATTTTACAGTTATCCGCTCAGTAACTGTAATTAAATATTACAAAATATTAATTACAACTAACCAACTAATATGAAGTATTAGTATCAAATATTATTAATTTACTAACAACTAACTAAGTCAATTAAATTAGTTCAAATAGATTGATATGGGATTCTAACCGTATCATTGACAATCTAACTCAATTGAGCATCTCTAGTTATCTTTGATTTTTTTTTAAAAAAAAAATCAAGTATTTGAGATCGTTCATTGATTCGGAATTCTTATCGTATCATTGAGAATCCATTTCAATGTAGCACCTCTAGTTATCTTTGATTTTTTTATAAATTAGATTGTTGAGATTATTCATTGATTTATAATTTTCACCCCATTAGTGGACCATCGTCAAAGTGTTTTATACCACTATTAAACTATGTTGCACGGGTACGGGGATACGAGTGTGGGGTACGGGGTACAGTGATTTTAAAAGTATCTGATTTAGGATGTGTCAAATTTAATATAATAAAATAATGAATATAAATATTTGAAAAATTAAAAATATACAAGCATGTAAACATTAATGAGTTTTAAAATAATTTACGAATGAAATATGAAATTCTTAATTCACCTTTGTTAGTTTCTTGTTCTCATAGTCACACATTCTTTTTATCATTTAGAATAGCTTCTCCACAGCTTCTTATCCTACTAAAAAAAATTATTAACCCTATTTTTTTAAAAAAAATGTGTGTAAGTGCGTGAATCCGCGCACCCACGCATCCGATGCATTAAATTCTTAAATTTGAAGCACCCTTGTAACGTAGCTATTAAATCATCATTGATTCATCAATCTACAATTAACGATAATATGTGGTTTGATTGGACTGGAGCAGACATAGAAACCAGACACTTGACATCTTGAGCAAATCTGGTGCTCACATGGGACATCTTGCCTTTTTTATACCCCGTAATGTTGGGTTTGATGCTCCCTATGTTCGCAGTGTAAGAAGAAACATGACATCTATGTGACACATAGATTAATGTAATGTTTTCATACCGGACGGTATACCGTCGGAAACGTTAAATTTCGCTCGGCATCAGTATTTTTTTCCGTATCACCCAATACCGGGTATTATGGTCGATTCATGATTTTTTCGAGTCAGATCCTAAAAACTAATTAAATATTAATTTTTTTAAAAATTAAATTAAATTTGTTATTGTTCGGTATATCGATTGTACCGCTCATATCGATCGGGACTGGTACGTGATTCCGGACCGGTATGAAAACATTGGATTAGGGATAGCGTCCTTGTGAGATGATCAAATCATCCTCATTTCAGTGATTATTCATAGGTTAGCCAATGTGAAAATGTCTACTCATATAAAGGCAAATAGGCAGAAAAAGATGATTATGCCATTCCAATTATCTATAAATATTTAAGAGTGAGATTATTAGACACTTTTGACTTCAGGATATCCTTAGACTTAGGAGATAACTACACTCTTTTTATCTAGCATTCCGGTATGACGAAAACTGGACGGCACTTGGTTTCCGGATCGATACGAAAAAAATCTAAAATGAAATATTTTTTAATTTTTTTTAAAAAAATATTAATAATTCTTACATGCCGTACATGTTAAGACCGATATGAAAACATTTGTAAAATCACGTATCTCCAATATGCTAAAGAATAAACTAAAACAATCCTCCTAAAAAGTAAATTTAAAACTAGTTTAATTACCCCTTCTTGAGGACCCAGTACCCAACCTGATTATTAAACATTTTCCCACGACACGGGCCATGTGATCCCATGGACCAGGTAACTGTATAAAGAAAACGACACCTTCATTGAAGATGTAATAATTGGGTACGTTTTGAACCACGTTTGACAAATAACTGTTTTTGAAAAACTGTGCTATGAAGTAAACTTATCGTGATTTAAAAAAACTGTTTTTGAAACAGTGGTGCAGTGATTGTGATGTTATAAATTGACATTTTTGTCCTTATTTTTAAATAATTGTTTATATCTTAAAAATTATATTTCATATTATTTTATGATAAATTCGTTATTTCAAAATTTCATTTTTAAATTGTTATATATATTTTTATAGTTTGAATACGTAATTGATAGAATACAATAAGTTATTGATCAAAATAATTTTTTTTTAAAAAATAAACTACAATTTACCAAGAGTAAAATTGATATTTGACAAGTGCGTTCTGGTGGCCGGTTAAACCAACTGTGAACTCACCGTTGTTTTCTACGGTCGTACGAACGTAGTTATTAATGATGTTTGGTTAAAATAGAATACAACTGCGGTACGTTCAACGCACCGGACGGTGGAATGAATTTCCAAACAACACCAATACTTCATGACATTTAAAACATAAAAATGTCACTGCAAAACAAGGGAAATTAAATTGTCATTGAACTCAACTAACCAACTGTAAAAACTACAATTTTGTTGTAAAAATCAAGTAAATTTATTTGTAAAATATAGTAAATTTGAATTGGGTTATGAAATTTATAATCGTTTGGAAAAAAAAAGAAGAGTTTAATATCTTGTTGACTCGCTTTTGACAAATGCGAGTATCTTTTGCCAAATTAGAATGGTGATAACATTTGGCAAAGTTGATATTCTTCGTGAAAATCGCACTACTATCAATCTACTTCCCATCTACTCATTTTAGTCGATTTTATGTCATTATTTATTTAGATAATCAGATTATTGTGTTGTTTGGAAACCCAGTCCACCGGGCGGTACGGTGAATGTACAGTAGTTGTATTCTATTTTAACCAAACATTATTAATAACTGCATTCGTGCGACCGTAGAAAACAGCGGTGAGTTCACAGCTGGTCTAACCCAACTGCCACCAGAACGCATCTGTCAAATATCAATTTTACATTTGGTAAATTATAGTTTATTTTTTTTAAAAAAATAATTTTGATCAACAACTTCTTATATTCAATCAATTACATGTTCAAACTATAAAATATATATAAAAATTTAAAAATATAGTTTTGACATAACAAATTTAGCATAAAATTATATAAAATATAATTTTTAAGTTATAAACAATTATTTAAAAATAAGGGTAAAAAAGTAATTTTATAATATCACGATTACCGCACCGTTGTTTCAAAAATAGTTTTTAAAATCATGATCAGTTCACCTCACAGCACAGTACATTCATCTCACATCACCGCTGTTTATCAAACGTTGTTCCAAACGTACCCTATGTCATTGAAGCAATAATGTGTTATATAATAGAAATATGTTTATTACTAAAAACCCTAAAAATAATGTAACGAAATTACAAAAAAATTTAAAAAAACATATAAAAGAATAAGAGGATGGTATTTTTTAACTTTTCCAAAGGCTATCATCGTTCTAGTTTGGCAAAAACAAGTCAAAGTGATATTCAACGCCCAACGACTACAAATTTCATAACTGAATCCTAATTCACTATAATTCACGCAATATCCCAAGATTTAGTGTACATAGTGTCATAGATGAGAGACAATTTTGTATAAATTAAAATATGTTAGAACGTGGATCTGCCTGCTTTCCACCCAACACTAACAAATGCAAATGAAACATTAAACATAACACAGTAACCAGAAGTCGGTGTTATCAGACTTCAATCACGTGAAGTGTTCCAAACTTCATTCATTTGACCCTTTCAATTCCATTTTATCTTCATATGGCTATGACAAAATGTTTGGAATTCAAAAAACTACACTTAGTCAGGTAGATTCGGTTCGATCGTTCGGTAAACTAGGGGTACCGAGGGCTAAATAATGATCGAAGTGGAATACCAAACAATGAAAAACCTAATATGAAATTGTGATATCTATTGGTTAACAATACATATCAATTATATCGATCATATGAATGTCGTGTTAATTAATTTTATAGAGATCAGACGATGAGATCGATCATGGGATACTGATCAGTTGGATTGGACTTGGATTTAGATTCGACAAACATAGCTTTAGATGACCATTCGACAAATTGGTAAATCAAATGGAACGCTCGGTCAACAGTATCGTATGAGAAATATATTTCATTATCTAACCCTTAAAATATATCTACTGATATATAATAATATATATCTTATTAGCTGCATATATAGAATATGCATCAAATATATGGAATGTGAATATATTGTATGCATATTGTAAAATATTTGGTATAGATTATATTCCAAACCTTATAAATAGAGAGTTTTATAGACATAATTATGAAAAAATGACATCTTTGGTACTCGTAGTTTGATCATTTTGGCAAATTTAGTCTTTCAAGTTTATTTTGGCATTTTTAGTCCTCGAATTTTGGATATTTGGCAAAATCGATCCTCCTATTTTGTAACATTTGGTATAATCGGTCCTCAAAATTTATATTTAGTCCTCTAAATGAAATCGAACAAAACCAGTCCCCGTAATTTGATTTTAGTGGCAAAATTATTCTCTGTATTATATAAAAATGAAAATTATAAATTACAAATTTCGGGGACATATTTGTCATATATATAAAAGTGAATGACTTAATTTACCAAATGTACCAAAGTAGAATGACTAATTTTGCCACACATAAAGTTAAGAAACTTAATATGCCACAATTGTCAAAGTAGGAGGACCAAAATTATCAAAATATGAAACTACGAGGATCAAATTTGCGCATCGCCTCATAATTATATATCGTCAGCTTTAAGTTCTTTATTCTTCTTATTATAGTGAGTTTATTATCGAAGTTTATGCAAACTTATCTAGAAATTGTCGCTCATATCTAAACAAAGAAATGGTAAAACATTAAAAAATGACTCAAAAGAAACAATATGGTTTATGGAACGAACCATTTGTAGTAAAAGAGAAAGAAAACGACCGATTAAGAAAAGAGAAAGCGTTACCAATATAGATACTCTTATCCATTTTAGCAACTCTCATTAATTATTAAAGCCTTTAAAACGGACAAGAGAAGCCTACCCCCCTTATCCCTAGACACATCCTAAAAACATCCTCGATAATAATGTTGTAAGAAGTATGAACAATTCCTAGACACACAATGTTCGCTTTGTTTGTTTTTGTATTTGTTTGTTCAAATTAAAATATGAATAATCATTGAACGACAAAATGCGTTCAAATAAAATTCGAACGAGCATGCACGTATTCGCGAATGTTCAAATTTGAGTATATTTTATATTATTTCTGCACAAACAAGGACGAATAGATCATAAAACAAACTCAAACACATATTTAAAGGATCCAAACACAATCGTGTTCGTCATATTCGTTCATAGCTGTCTTCTTCGATTGTAAGGATTATTTATGCACAAATAGATCCAAACACGAACTTAAACACAAAATGAATACACTCAAATATAGATGAGCAAAAATACAAACACAAACACGAGAATGAAAACAAAACGAACACAAATGTGAACATAATTTTAGAAACATGAACAATGTTCGAATAATTTTTTTCTTTATAATATTAACGAATATAAACAAGTCAAACTCATCTCGTTGTCTTCTTCAATTTGTAGGAATATCTCTACACGAACAGATCAAAACACAAACTCGAACACAAAATGAACATAAATACGAAAACAAACACGTACATGAACGTAATTTTAAAAATATAAACAATGTACGAACATGTTTTTCTTTATAATATGAACGAATATGAACAAAATGAAACTGATATAATCGAAAAGTTCTAGTCCTACACATTGAAGAAGACAACTATGAAACAGGTAGATCAATAATGAAGAGGCAAGTGCGTGAGACAAGGTCCTAGTGTACTAATATTAAATCAACTTGTGACAGCTTAATAAGATGTAATAGGTTCCCATGATTGGGTCTACCTTTAGCCAAACACTCTAATATTATAACCAAATTGAATAGTATAAATCCATGCTAAAAGAATGGGCATTTCATAAAAATATTCGTACATTAATAAACTATTTTACTATATCTAGGTAGAAAATATATTATTATATCTAGGTAGAAGATATATGGGTCATTTTCAAACTGCGATCTAGTCACCATTGTGTTAAACGTACTGTCACCCATCATAGTTTTCTACAATGAAACGAACGTAGTTGTAAAATATGTTTGGTTAAAATATAATATAAATACGGTACGTTCACCGTATCGGACGGTGTAGTGTGCTTCCAAACAAGACTATTGTTGAATGTTGGTGTATTGAAAAATGTGGTTTTAGGTTTACCAATTGGGCTTGCAATATTATTGTCATTGGTGCAATCCGTGCATTAGCCCAATTGTATATTATTGTGATGTATAAACCGTGATTCGATATTGGGACAATTAAAGTATTATAGAATCATATTTTTATATTTATTGTTGCGGAAAACTTAGGCTAACATGTAACGTGAAGACAAAGATTTTTACGTGAAAAACTCCAAAATAAGGGGAAAAAACCACAATGTGGCGATAACATATTTGATATGTTTGGAACAACGTTTGACAAATAATAGTAAGGTGAGATGATTGTACTGTGCTGTGAGGTGAAATGATCGTGATTTTAAAAACTGTTTTGAAACAGCGGTGCTATGAGGTGAAATGATCGCGATTTCATAAAATAACTATTTTGTCATTATTTTTAATTAATTGTGTATCACTTACAAATTATATTTTATATTAATTATGATAAACTCGTTATTTAAGAAATTGCTAGAACATAATAAGTTATTAATCAAAAGTATCAAAAAATAAACATTAACAAAAGTGAATCATCTAAATCGACGATCTTCTCCAATCCTAGCTAGTGCAATGCGATCACGTATTTCATCCTAACTCGAAACCATGTATTTATCGTGTACGAGTTCAACATCTACATGCGATGGGTCAACGGGAATTTGTACTTCCATATTACAATCGTGTTCTATCTCTACAAAGTCTGGATCCTCTTAAACAAATTAATATTAATAAAAAGTAATATTAATAAATTAATATGAGCAAAAATTTTAAACATCAGTAATAAAAATAAAAATAATATTAATATTGATAAGAATTTAAATTAATTTTGATAAAATTAGTTATAAACCTTAATTTTAAAGGAATTGTATAATTGTCATTAAACAACTGCGTTTTATTCACCATTGCTTCAAACGTACTGTCACTCTACCGTAGTTTTCAACGTTGAAACGAACGTACTTGCTAAGCATGTTTGTTCAAAATAAAAAACATGTTGCACGTTCACCGCACCGGACGGTGAACTACGAGGGCAACTTACATTAATCAAATAGTACACTAGCAAAGAGAGATTTTCCCAAAGTAACAAGGCGATAGAGGGATGAGGTTCAGAAATTCAAAATACATGTCCTCGTCCCAGCCAAACGAAATTATATTTATAGATTTCTCCAAGGTTCGAACGTATTTTACACACCCCATAGATCCGCTAAATCGGGTAACGTTTATGATGACTACGTTAATGTCATAATGGTCGTCTGTTTCAAAATTTAACATCGTATTTAATTTAAAATCAATATTTTATGTATTAAATTATATAATTAAAGGTTTAGGGTTGATTGGGGTTGAATTTTTTTTATTTTGGTATATACCGAAATCGAAACCTAAAAATGTTATTCGGCTCGGTATTCAGTAGCAAAAATAAATGGTTTGAAGATTCAATTCGGTAATCGCAAAAATTAATGGTTTGATCGGTATTCAATTTTCTATTTGGTTCCGTAAATGCAGAATTAACGCACCTTAATCATACAACTGATTATATTACCTGAAAAAATGGTTCTTATAGTCAAGTTGGCAGCATATTAAATGATTTTTTTGGGATAGCATCATCGCCACTTGATTGCAAATTGATCTAAGAATAGTACAGAAAATATAGAAATTTGATTAAAAAAATTATAGATAATTTTTTGTCCTTGTTTAGACAGCAACATAAGAAAAGGGAAATCTACAACAGTTTTTGCAAGAATCAATCTTTTAGAAATTGGTATGGAATACCGGGCAACTAAGTAAATTGATATACGGAATATATATCGTGTATGTTGTATATGTATCAGAATAATAAAATATATAATTTTTATTTATTCTCAATTTATATTGTTATTAATTCAAAAAATTAAGAATACAAAATTCTATAAACTACGTATCTCTTTGTTTGTTAAATCAATGAAGTTAGATTGGATCCGATCGGCTCAAAACTCGTACCGGTCGATATTTTGTTTAAATTCGTGCCAAAAACCGAAACCCTCTTTTGGGTATATCGAAAATTTAAAACATTAGCAATAAAAGATTGCAAATCTATACTAGCTTGTCTCCTTTGAGTTGAAATATAATAATGAAAGTTACACAATCATCGTTAATCTTTTAAATTTATGATATATCTAATTTCAATATTTCAATTTCATCCAGTATATAATTTAAATATCGACCTGTTAGGACTTACTAACTTTGGTTTAAAATAGAGCGATGGTCGAGTTTGAAGAAATTTTGTATTATATTTTAAGTAATGTGTGGTGCAAGAGAAGGCTATAATTTCAACTTGGAAATCAGCCTTTTGGAGATTACCTACTATCTAATGTTATTAAGAAGTGCAAACAATTCATGAACATACATTGTTTGACTCATTTATGTTTGTATTTTTTTCATTCAAATTAAAATATGATCATCGAGTTTGAATGAAAATTCGAGCATGTTGGCAAATATTCAAATTTGAGTATCTATATACTATTTATGCACGACATGAATGACTATGAACTCGAACAAAAAACAAATAGATACAAAAACAAATAAACATGAATACTAATACGAATATGAACAAAATTTTAGAAATACGAATAAAATTCGATTATAGAAGATGAGATAAATAAGCGTAGCACAACCTGAGGAAGTGCAAAAATACTGCATTTTTTACGGATTTGAACATTCAGTTACATCTATGGAGCACTAATCTTAAAATGCATAAAAAATGAAGTAAAAGAATGATCCCTTCATCAAAACCAGAAGAAAGTTACCTCATAATGAAACCAAAACTAAAAAATGAATCAAATGCATTTTTATCTACTTCCGTGTTACATTCTCCGGCAAACTCCGATATTCCACTTTCTCCGGCAAGCTCCGGTAGGCCACTTTCTCTGGCAAGCTCCGGTAGTAAAAAACTTTGAAAATAGGGTTATCTCAGCTTTGGTTGTGAATGGGATCAGACCCTTTACGTACTTGTCTCTTATTTGATGAGTAAAAGCCATGCTTCTTGCTTGAATGAAGAGACTTCATTTCAACATTCTCTAGAATTCGACGATTTGCAGGCTGAATATCTTGACCTGAAGTTATCAAGCTACAAACTTGGTGGTTCTGATGAACTGCTGCTAATAAGCTTATAAATATGATCACTAATGATGTGTTTTGAATCAAATTAGGCATTTTTCTTGGACTTGTAATGAAGACTGGGATAAGTTCTTTTGAATTCAAGTTGCAGTTGTGGATTTGATTTGTTTTATAGGATTTGGATAGAAACTTAAAGGAAAAGCAAAGAAGGGGACTGTGGATTCATTCTAATCAATAAAACATATGCAAATCAACAAAGAAAGAATCTCGATTAAAGGTGATTCAAACAAAGGAAGAAGTTGTTGGAATTGTACGAACGAATCGTATATCAAAAGAATTTCGGTGAAGCATAGCTTTAAGCCCTTGTTGTCGAATGTTGAAACGAACCTCGAGGCCCCAGTAGTCGTCAGCTCGTTCTTGATAGATGTGATCGGGTGTTTCTAATATGGAGCGAATGATTTTTCGATGGCACCCTCATCCTTATAAATATAATTCATCTTATTTTCATAAGTAATGTAAGATAAATTGAACACTTCCCCTCAAGTTCAACCACCTAAAATGTTCGAACTTAAAAATTGATTTGAACTATACTTCTCGATAATGATAATCAAGATTTATAACTGAAAACACATTAGAGATAAATTGAACGAGCAAAATATAAATGAAGGCAGAACATATTAATCTTAATTTTCATAGTTTTGACCAAATCATTTTTTAATATCATTCATCACCCTTGTGAAACTAATAAATTTTAGTTTTAATAGTTTCATAATTTTGGTAAAATCAATCTCTAAAGTTATTATATATGTTATAATTGATTCTCCAAAGTTTTTAATTTTAACAATTAAGATTATTAGTCAAAATCAAATTTTACATACCATTTTGACAGAACGAAAATATGATTTATCAAATATTGTAAATTTATATAAAAAATAAAAATGTTTGATTAGTGAATGTGTTATTTTATAAAAACAAGAAACAGAGCACAACTAAGGCAGACATTAAAGAGAAAGAGGTATGGGAGAGTAGAGATTTAGCCTTTAAAAAACAAAAGATGACTTTTATGATATATATTGAAGAATTGTATGAAACAACATAAATACTAGACTTGGTTTTTTGTGTCATTTCTTTATCTTTTTTCTTATTTAACTAAATCTCTTTAATCATCTTTTTCCCCATTTAACCAGGAAGACCAAGACCATCTTTTTCTTTATTTACTTTGTTTTGTCCTAACTCAACTCTCATGCTTTATTTTAAAATTTTGATGACAATGACACTTTGAACCAATGTTTGAATACCGGTTTATCGATCTTGTACCGGTCTTGACCGATACACCGGTATACTGTCGATATACTGGATATACCGGCAATATATCAGAATTTCGGTCATCTCAGACGAAATTTCGTCTAAGATTAAAACACTGCTTTGAACTCATCACAATCTAATCAACAAGTAAAATGGTTCATCACTCAACTCTTGCCTAAAATATATTATTTACTAGATCTTCATACTTATGGGATTGTGAATCAAATGTGTAAACATGTCAACCAATGTTTTGAAACCCAATCNGAACCGATATCAACGTCCACCGCTTTGTCATCTTCTACTGCAGGCTCAGATGAGGGCCCTGTTATTTCAG
Organism: Utricularia reniformis; assembly: GCA_009725065.1. Taxonomy (NCBI): domain Eukaryota; kingdom Viridiplantae; phylum Streptophyta; class Magnoliopsida; order Lamiales; family Lentibulariaceae; genus Utricularia; species Utricularia reniformis. The sequence continues at coordinate 12,313 of RWGZ01000065.1, forward strand.
GCTTCTTTATATTCCCAGGCTCATCAATGTCGGGGTTTGAAAACTGGGTCATTTTCACCATCTCCTCGTTCACTTAATAAACTCAAAAGGATCCCCACAACAATTATGAAGAAACACCTAACAGAAACAACGAAGCAATTGATATTAACCTCACAAAAATGTTTCAAAAATCTGCATTTCCCAGTTGCTTCATAATCTATAATCTTTAGATAAGTGTAAAGAACGTCAAAGCCCATCTCAAGATGCTTATCAAAATCAAGTATATCAACAAAATCCATCAAATAAAAAGCCCATACGCCAATTTCTAAAGAAGCGATCAAAACCCAGAACCGGCTGATCCGCTGCCAATCGCAGCAAGATCTGAGTTTTTTTCTGCAATTTAAGAATCAAAACAGAAGGCGCATACCCAATTCTAGTGCAGAAATTCAAGAGAGACCCAATTTTGAGTAAAAGCAAGAGGAACAATATAAGATTCACCTTACCGAAAGAAGAAGATACAAAGAGACCAGTAATCTGAAGTTGTATCCCAGCCAATGAACCTTTCAACCCGTATAAAGAGTGGGTGTTTCTTTATGAAGAATTCACGCGTTCTTCGTTAGTCTTTGGTGACCCCTGGCTTACGTTGACTTGTATCGCACTCCCACATTTTATCCGTCTCTCCGCGTCTACTAAATTCTAGAGGTTTCAGCAAAATGAAAAAAATGACCAAACAACGAAATCCCAATACCGTAACGTGTGACGCTAACGCTCTGTTTCAATCCAACGGTCTAGATTCATCTGTCGGTCTGTTCTTCATCCCCTCCACTCCTTTTCTGTCATCACAGTGCCACGATGATCTGAATTCATATGAAATTTTTGAGATTCCTCCATTTATGATCTAATTATAGATAGTTTTCACATGGGGCTTGCTCCATTTAACCACAAACCACAATGCTGCTGCAAAGAAGACGATCACAGTGGAAAGAAGCAGTAATGGAGAATATTCGTGCCATGATTCGGCATCTTCAACATCGAAAAACTCTGTTTCTCGATCAGCATTCTGAAAGATGAAGGCTCCCGGTGCCCAATCCAGCGGGATGTTGCTGTATAAAAAATTGAGAAAGATACATGTATCTCTGATCATTCAAAGCAATGCCAAGACGATCATGGAGAAGCTCTTCCTCGTCGAGAGAACTGTATTTTTTCGCTAATTCCGACCATTAATCACCGCAATATTGCTGCCTGGAAACGAGTAGATCTGAAAGAAGTCATTCATTCAAGCCAAACTCGACTCAGTGGCATCACATAAAAGTATGCTACACTGTCAAAAAACATCCCAATGACAAAAAATTGTGAACCAAGAGATGCGAGTTTCTTGCAGTAATTCGAAGGCAACTTAAGCTTAACCATACCTGATTGTTGGCTAAGTGATTCTTGCAGTAACTCGAAGGCAACATTCTGCTGGAAGAATAAACTCATTTGGGAGAATGTTCCAAAACCAGATTTCCAATGGAAACATGCATGTTTCTAAGGATTCTGAAATTTGAGGGGACCGTTGATGGAGAATTCATTCAACCATCACTTTATCTTCTCTTTATGCTACAAAATCAGACTTCCCCGTTTCTTCTTGTATCTGTAAAACGATGAACGATCAATGAAGATAACCGCGTTGCGTTATTCTTTCAGTTGTCTAATTTCTTGAATCTCCAGATTCCCTCCTTCCTCACGGTCCGTATGAATAATCTCCGTCTTGGATCTAGTTCTCTATCACACCATTGGATTGAACACGGAAGACCGAAGTCAATCTGGAGAACCAGAAAAGAAAGAAGCAAAACTAGAGATGATTCACATGATTCATAGTATTGATTTGAAGACGTTTACCAGAAATCAAATGTCGCTCAGTCGGGCAATTCATCAAACACCTGTAGTGCGATTTATTAATTAGTCGCAAAATTTAAACAGAATAAAGCGCCGTGAAGAAGAAGAAGAATCACCACAACTACCGTGCACCCCTCCGTATGAAATCCCGCCTAAAAAATATCTAGACGCTGTAGATAAACTCAAATTCTCCGTCACAACTTGCTTCTAGAACTTTCCACACAGTTCCTTCTTGCAATCTCCATAAAAAACCAGCAACTTTCTTCTAAAATCCTTCATTCCCCTTTGAATAATCGCCAAACCCTAATCGCTTGTTGTCTTCTCCACCTTCATCAGAAATGGCTTCCGCGATTCCCCCTCAAGATCTACAATCCTTCTTACAAAACCTTCTAAGCCCAAGTAACGAAAATCCTTCTATCTTATTTTCCTTATTTTCTAGCTTAAGCTTTGTAAACCCAACCCAGGAACAACAATCGGAGGAGGCTCAAAATCAACCCAATCGGTTCATCCTAATCAATCCGATTACACAGAGAATGGTAGTGATCGAGAACCCCAACTCGCTTCCAGATCTTGATGAAATGTTTCCCGAGAAACGTAGTCTTCCACCGGCATCAAAAGCTTCAATTGATGCTATTGAAAGTATCGAGATTTCAGAAAATGAAATTAACGATGATCAGTGCGTTATTTGTTTAGAGGATTGGGAATTGGGTGAAAGGGCTAGAAGAATGCCTTGCAAGCATTATTTTCATGGTAAATGTGTAGAAAAGTGGTTGAAGATTCATGGGTCTTGCCCTGTGTGTAGATATGAGATGCCTGTTGAGGAAGATGAAGCTGACAAGAAAGCAGGCAACGGGGAGAGTGATGGCGTTAGACGAAGCTCTGTATTGTTAAGGTTGTGGGTAAATGAAGAAATGGATCGAAATCAAAGAAGTGATTCTGAATCAAATCATCAAGAAATGCAGGAATAGTGTTAGCAATTCGATTTAGATTCTTTTTTCTGTTCTAAAGAACTCATCTTTCATTACCCAATTCGCAGTGTATATATATTTCATTCTATTTTTTTCTTCAATTTTGCATCAGATAAGAACTATATATTAGGGCTTTTATTCTAACCGAATTCGTTCATATTTTTATTCGAACGTGTTCATATTCGTTCATATTTTATTCGAACGTGAAAAATATGTTCGAACATTGTTCAAATTATTAAATGAGTGTTCATGTTCGTTCGAATAGTTTGTTCGAACATTGTTCGTACGATTTGTTCGATCATGTTTGTACTATTTGTGTGAAATTCATCCAAAAAGTTCTTTATGTTCTAACTCATCCCCATTTTTTATATAAATTGGTTCATCATAAAAAACAATAATTTCATCCAAATGGTTCAATAACAGTGACGAACATTCATCTTGTTTCATATTTGACATTTTGAGAGTTTTGTAGAATATCAAATGTATTCTATTTTCAGTATTTTGAATCTAATGAAAAATTGAGAAGTAATTCACAACGCCGTTAGAATCAAAAAGTGAAAATTATGGTTTTGTAAAATTTTTTAAACTTAAATAATATAATAATATATTATAATAAAAATTAATTCAAATAATATATTTGTTCACGAAAATGTTCATGTTCGTTCAAATTATAAACGAACAAAAAATAATGTTAGAACAATGTTCATATTTTTATTCGAACGAGCGAACACGATCACATACGAGCCGAACACATATTGTTCACGAGTTGTTCGTATCGTGTAACAACCCTACTATCTATCACGATTTTTAATACTGAATGAATTAGATATTGAAATTTTAAAATAGTGATAATTTAATTTTTGAAATTATGTATTTTAGTATACTTTTAAATTAGTTTATTAATAATTTTGCATTATTAAATTCCGAAAATTATTTTTTAAAATAGTGAGAATTAAATTTTAGAAATGATGTATTTGAGTATACTTTTAAAATCCTTTATTAATAACTTTGCTTTATTGATGATAATCTACGCCGTAACGAACACAAAACGAGGTTGTTTTGATTTATTTTTTGATTATATTTGTTTTTCGTTGAATAAATGATTTATGTATTTTCAAACTTTGTTATGTAATTGATATACTTGTGAATTATTCGTGCAAACAATGATGAATCGAAATATGATTGTTTTTGAAAGGCGGTGGAATCAATCAACAATACTCATTTTTTATAAAACTGAATTCTCTTATAAAATAAATTGATAAATTTTTCGTTGTATTAGATCTTACGTTTATACAACACTCAATAAATTATAATATTTATTTATTTGATCCAAAATAAAGATTAATATCATTTTAAATTAATAGATAAAAAAATAATGATATAACTTTCGGATTTGGGCTGAGCCTAAGAGCTTAATTTGGTTCAGGGCCCAATTATATAAATGGTCTCCAGCCCATGAAGAAGCAAAAGGCAGTCACTCCCAGCCTGTTTTTTTAATGGATTCTGATGGATTGGGTGGGCCTGAAGAGTCAGATAATTAGATACTTATTATTTTTTATATAAAAAAATAATATACAATTTAAAATGAAATATAATCAAATTAAAGTGAAATTGAAATTACATAATACAAAATACAAAAAACATTCAATTTTCTTAAAGAACTGCTAATCAATTAAGTATTATGAATTATATTGAATTCTAAACCTAAACTTAAATATAATCACAAAATTATAAACTCAAACAATAACAATTGATTGAGGTAATTTAATTCATGATTTTGGATTAATTTTAATACATAAAATGATTAAAAATATATTCGAGTTTGAAATTTATTATAATTTTTAATAATTTCTTGAAAATTAATTGCATAAACCCTCGAAGAACCGTGAACATAGCTCTCATCTATGCAGCATCGACACTCAAATTTTCCAAATGCACCAGTGTTGGTCCAACGCTTTACACAAAACAACATCGTTTTGACTTCGTCATTTATTTGATTTATTCTTCGTTGAAAAAGTGGATTATGTAATCTCATGACATTGTAATGGAATAGAAAATGCTTGCTTTTTGGGAGACAAGTGTGTTATGGTTCCTTTTTAGGAGTACCAATAGTTTCCGAATTCTGATCAAAATAATTATCAAAACTCGATTTTTAGATTTATGGTTGTTTGTGAGACAACTTAAGAACATGAAATGATAGGGACATATTCGATTTTACGTTGAAAACCCTAAAGAAACAAGGATCAATTGTTACAATGAATGAATTAAACTAGCAACAATATGCAATCGTGAAGAATAAATCAAAGTAGTGGATGATCCGCCTCCAGACGTTAAGGGTGGATGTAGAGTATCCGTTGATGAAGCAACGGCTAGGGTATGATGGTTTTGGATCTACTTTGTTTTTAATCTTCAACTCTCTTATTTATATAGTGGTGCGTCATTCATCTCATTTCTTTTTCACTTCTGTTATTACATTATCTCTGTTATAAGATCCATCAAGGTAGGAAAATTTCCTTAAGAAACGCGTCTGTCATAGATATCACATATTTCCCCAAGACACACGGATCATCTGACGTGTCATGACCTACTGTGTGTCATAAAGGGATCAATACAACACTTGACAATTTCAAATGTTGAACTATCTCTTGGATCTGATCTATTTCGATTTGGGTTGGACTGTGTCCTTAGGCTGAGTATAGAATCTGTGTTGGTTGAGGTTTCACCTGAACTCTTCTTGTGGTATCCGATTAGAGGGTTCCCAATGGAATCGACCAACCACAATAATTTTTAATGAATCTAAATACATTTGAAGAATAAATTTTTAATGAATCTAAATATAATATATTATTTATATTTAATATTATTTATCTAAATATTGGAAGAGTGTCAAAAATTCGACACTAGTGGTGCCAATCTAACAAGTTATTGTTCGATCTCCCACTAATATGATTCGAATCGAATTAGTGGTCCACGTGTCATTATATGCTTAAAAGAACCCAGTACCCACGTGGATCCGCGGTCCATGTTCTGTTCTTCCTAATCTTGAAAATAACAGCTCAAAATTTGTGTTGTTTAATTAATATTTTATATATTATTTCAATACCGCAAATAAAGAAAAAACACAAGATTTCTCCCGGGCCACAAATATAACTTGTGGCTGTGAATTACTCTTTTCGATGACGTGGACCGCAGCGTAGCCTTCTTGTCCGAATCTCTCTCTCTGCAAATTAGATAAAAAGAGCAGAGCGGTAGCAAGTCTTGACTCTTGTATAGTTTCATTGAAAGGGGAAGTTCACGGTCTGTTCTCGATACGAAAAAGAAGTACTTTCTGGGCAAGAACAGCTATTCAACAGGCGGATTTTGAAAGAATCTGCGATCAATCTAATTTTGGGAGTTTCTGATACTGCACAAACAGCCCAAAAAGGTTGGGTTCTTTAATTCATTGTTGATCTTGAGGAAATTGATGTTTTAAAACGAACCATTTTGTTTAATTTACATTATCTTGTGAGTTTGTGGCCAGATTTTTGAATATTTAAAGATTTAAATTGATTGTGCTTCATATAGCACACAAAGTGTTCGATGATTTGACTGAGAGAAGTTTTTTTCCTTTTTGTTGTGATGAAGCTTGAGTNGAAATCTAATATGTTAAATTTTTATAAATTATGATATAATCGTCTCATTTCGAACATTGCAATGACAAAGTTTTGTTACCTCTTGAAGAACGTGAAAGATTATACAATGGGGGACGTTCCAAAGGGATCTCGCCGCAAAAACAAGACATTTGCAGCTCCTCCGGGAACTGATCATCGTTTTACGATCGAAGATGACCCAATGGAAGTTGCAAATAGCTCAATGAGATCAACTTTGAGGATCAATAATGGGAAAAACATATCATATGATGGGGTTAATTATCCTTTCGATTCAAATAGGCAGAGAAATAGCAACTTTGATCATGTAGGTATGGCTCTACGAGCTAATCCAGCTGCTTTATCACGATCATTTCAATTTCATGAGAGCGCATATGCTTCTTACGAATGAAAATTGATTTAGACTGTAACTTAGTAAGTGTACTGAAATTGAAAATACCAAGAAATTACCAAAATACCATCCAGCTTAATTGGCCGAAATTGAATCAATGTATCACATACACTTCGATATAACGGAAATTTAGGCGTATCGATTTTCAATGGATCAAGTTGGATCTAATTTGTTTGATTTATGAAAAATTTATAAAGAGTTTTTAGATTTTTTTTATTCTTATTTTTTTAATTAGAAACCATATATATTAAAAATGATTAAAAAATTGTGTATTTTATCTAAATTAATAATTTATTTTATTTTATTATTCATATATATATATAATACACATCGAGTATATCGGTTAGTATCCATTTTTAAAACATTATCATAATGGGAGTATCATAATCTATAACATATTGATCGATACATGATTATTAAATTTAATACCAAATAATACAATTATTTTTTATGCTATCTCATGGTATTTGTATTTTCAGTCCCATATTAACAAATTATGAAATATTTATTTTTTAAATATTTTAAATAAATTAGGTTTGGCAACAATTGGTGATCTTCTACCAATAAAATTTCTACAAAATATCGTTTAAAAATATTGTTCATTTATTAATTAAATGATTTATTTACAATTTATTTCGAAATAATTATGAGTGTTACATTTACTTAGGGCGTGTTCACAAATTCTGAAAAATACTTTATGTAAAAGATAAATATAAACACAAACATAAATACAAATAAAAATTATGAAGTATTCTATAATATTTTTAGAAAGCACAAATAATGTATAAAAATATATAATGTTTCCATAAATTTACATGTAAACAATTGCGTCACGATTGTTTCCACTTAGACAGAAATGCAGTGTTAGATATATTATGCAAATGTTGGATTTATCCATGTTTTCATATTGCTCCGGAATTCCGTACCGATTTGGTGCGGTACTTTCAGTATACCTCAGATATACCATACCAGATTTTATTTTTTTAAAAAAATAATATTTAAATCATTTTTTATGGTCGAACCCGAAAAAAACTGGAAATCGACCATAATACTCGGTATCCGACAGTACTAAAAAAATACCGATGAAACCCGATATTTGACGTAATAGACGGTATACCGCCGATATATAGTCCGGTATGTAAACATTGATATTTATGATGAATCTCTCATACCTTGCGTAGAGTATGCCTTCAAACTTAAAATGTCAAAAGTTGTAAAAACAAATAAGGATAATTTAGTTATTTTAAAAACTAGAAGTAAAAGTTGAAATTAAAAATAAGATTTATTTGTTTTTTATTTGTAGTTATAAAATTGAGAATTAGAAATTTTACTTATACAAAACTATAATGAAAAATATGATATGTTCTGCAATTTATTTAATCTATTTTTGTAATGAAAAAACATAAACATAAATTGTCCACAACATAACATTATTGTAGTATTTTTTCAAAATGAGGAGATTTTATATTGCCCTTTATTGTTTAATATATAATTAAGATTTTCACCTTAGATTATTACTACATATGGGTACGAGAATATACCTAATTTTAATCTAAGATTCGGTTTGAAAATTTAAAATTTTAATTACTAAATACATCAATTCAAGATATCTTAAATATTTATTTGATAGTAATTATATATATAATAATTAATCCCATTATTTCAACAATTTAATACATAAATAAATATATTATTGAACGATGGATAATACTTTCATATCTTAATATCTAG
>RWGZ01000066.1:0-20900 GCA_009725065.1 Utricularia reniformis
TTAATTTTTTGTATGCTTTGACTTCATTAACACCACACATGCGGAATTTTGTGAAGTTTTAAATACAACAATTTTAAATTTGGGATTCACCAATATTTGGCTCGTACAAGTAAAACCGTTCAAAAGCGACGCATATTTCTACAACGCTATGAAAATATTGTTAAAAAAGACCAAAGTTTAAAATTGTGATTATTTGGGGGCTAAATTAGCAAAACATTACTCTAGAGATCCAAATCGGCACATATTCCAAATTTGAGGATTAAATTAGTTATATATAACTTGAAGCACCAAAGTCACAATAAATTAAAAAGTTTGGGGACTACTAACGGCGTAGGACCAAATTCGCTAAAGTTATAAAATTACGAGGATTAAATATGTCATTACCATAATTTGAAGGATTATATTTGCACAAATTACAAATTTTGGGAGACAAAAATTGCCACACATAATATTGATGATCAATTTTGACAAATGTGCCTAAACCCTAATTTTACAACACATAAAGTTTAGAGACTTAATTTGACACAATTGTCAAAGTAGAAAGACTAAAATTGACAAAACATAAAACAACGATGACCAAATGCTTCATGTTCTCTAAAATAATACAATAGAATTTTTTTAATAGAAACAGCATTGATGAATTGATGTCATGTTTATCAAATAATTTAAAATATTTAATTTTTAGAATAGAAATTGTGTATTATCTGTAAAATATTGAAACTTATTAATTAAAAAAATAAGAAAACTGTATTAATTAATAATAATGACAGCCAATATCATCAAATATCATCATTTATTTTTTAAAAATATTATATGTTTGTAATTTTTTTATTCTGATAAAATTCATGTAAAGGAGTCGGAGTGTTTTTGTTTAAAATACAATAATATTTTTAGAAATACTAAAATTTCCTTATTTCTTGTATACAAATAAAATGATTGTTGACCAAAATGTTTTCATTAACCTAAAAATCAATGTCAACATATAATTTCATCCATATTCTAATAATTTGATCGAAGTTTTAAAATATTTATTGGATGGAAGAATTTTAATGTACATTCTCAATATTGAATGCAATGTTTTTATACAGTTCCAAAATTCTGTACCGATCCAGACCGATATTAGCGGTACGACCAGTATAACGGTCAATACTAAATAAAAAATTAATTGATTTTTTAAAAAATAATATTTAATTAGTTTTTTATGTTTGACCCAAAAACAACCGAAATCTACCGTAATACCCGGTATCGGATGATACTAAAAAAATATCGATCATACTTGACATTTGATGTACCGAACACTATACTGACGGTATATCGTTCAGAATGAAAACATTGACTGAACGATATTCTTAAAATATCTCAATTACTATTTATATTAAAATTATCGTGTGAATCTTATTATTTTATAATAAATATTCATTTTTTCAATTTTGTCAAAACATAGTCACTCTAATGAATAAATTCCTTTACTTGATAATTTATGCAAATTTGTTGTTCTCCAAATTTATGTAAAGAAATGAAAAATATCATGTTGAATCGTTTTTCATATGTTTTACCAATGTTTTCATATTGCTACGGAATTTTGTACCGATCCAAACCGATATGTCCGATATATTTTCTTGTATACTGGTCGTAAAAAAATTATATTTCTAGGATCGATCGAAATAACTCAACTATGGGTAACTATCCAAATACGGGTTGATAGATCAATTATCTGCATTATTTATATTTTATTGGGTAAGAGAGAGGATCCGTTTTTCTAGTTTCTATATTTTATTAATATTGGTTTCCGATTTTTTAGGTTTGATTTTAAAGACTAATTTAATAAATTAATCTATATATCAATCGTACCATCCAAGATAAATTTCGATTGAATATGAAAACATTTCTTTTAGATCATTATTTTTTAAAAAAGTTATCGAGTATAACATATAAAATAAATTGGATTTAAAAATAGTTACTGAACAATCAAAGCAACTCTGCAACTCAAAAACGCAGGCAACCGCCTGTTTAGCGCGGTCCAAAGCGCAACCAAAATAACGAAATACAAAAACAGAATTAAAAGCGTGCCATGTCTCTTTCTCCTTGCTTTCCATGCTGTTTCAAACTGCTCTTCTTTTATATTAAGATCAAAAACTTATATTTTGATACCTGGATAATTTCGATGGCGCGGTTCAGGGTTTTTGTTTATGGGTTTAACAAAAAGTTGACGAGAAGTGAGGTGAAAGAACTCATGGACTTTTTTTTTCCCAATGCAAGAAATTCGTTGCCCCGAGGTATTCCATCAAAAGAAACATTGGGTATGTTAATTCTTACTTCCTGTATGTGCTTCTTATATCTAAAAGTTTCTTATACGTACGTGTATTTTGATTTTGATTTGAATTGTAGATTGGCTATTCTTGATTTTGATCGAAAGAAACACTATCTCAAAGCCTTCAAACAAAATGGTGCGGAAATGCGTGATGGAAGTGTTCTCACTGTGATGAAGAAGAAGCGTCCAAGAAGTTATGCCCGGTGTTTCTTTTGCTACAAATGGCTTTGAATTTCTGCTGGAGATACTCTGGGATTGTTAGTATTGCAACTATTGCCTTAAATTTCTGTCTGCTACTACTCAATTTGGTTTTGTGATTTCTGATATAAAAACTATGGCAAATATCCTTATGTTGGAATTTTAATTTGAATATATCTAATGAAGGTGGAAAAACTGTTTTGAATGGGATTTCATTGCACGGTAACAATTGTGATTTCTATCCATTGTCATAGAGGATTCAATTATTCATTCAATCCAACTCTGTTTTTGCTTGTTTCTCATGTGGTAAATTTATTAAAAACCAGTTGAATTACATGTCCAAATTTTTCTTGTCATTGTCCTATTGTAACTGTGGACAATGAATTAGAAACAGTGTCCTCGCACCAATTAACCAATAGTTTCTGCTCTAATTAATTGTTTCTTTTTGCATTTGCTCCAAATGGTTGAGTTGGTTTAAACTTGGCTTGTGAGAATTCGAAAACATGAAATGAATTGTAAGGATACTGTGGTACTTTATTTATTGCTTGCTAATCGTATTTTATTAAACTTGATTTGTGGCGATTCGTTAACATGATCCTATTTTCGTTATCAATTTATTATATATGATAATTCAACTTTATAAAAAATGAATATAATTGTTATACTTTATGTCTCCCAAAATCTACCATATTTCGGTCAATTATCGGTTACATGATTAATTCACAAGTATATAAATTATATGACAAAATCATTAATGCATATGAGTAACTTTTCTAACGAAGAAAAAATATAATTAATGAAAAAATCAAAACAACGTCGTTTTGTGTTAAGTGTCGTGAGTCGTAACGAGTTATTTTTAAATATATTTTATTTTTAAAAATATATGAATTATTTTTTTCGTGGCCGGATCCAAAAAATCCGGGCTACGACCAGAATATCTGATACCACCAGGTATTTGATGCATCGGTTAATATATCGACTAATAAAAGACAATGTTTAATATAAAAATTTTGGAACATTTTCATATTTAATTCTTCAAATTTGTTCGAAAATCAATTTTGGACATTGTATTCTAAAAAAATCAAATTATGTACTTCAAATATGATATATTATCAATTTTAGTTTAAAATTACAAAACAATCTTAAACTAAAATAATTATGGTTTAACTAAGTTCACTGTTTATTAATCAATGTTGTATATCTAAACACTAAAAAACTATTAAATCAATTATTCTTCACTCAATCATAATGAGATATGATATCTAAGTTCACAAAAGATTCCCTCATTCGGTTTGGCTTTAGAACAAAACATGGAAGCATATAAAATACCAAGTTCACAACATATTCGCTCATTTGGTTTGGTTTTAGGACAAAGCATTGAAGCATATGCAAATGTAAATATAAATATGTGGTTGTTGCTGGTGTTCTTGAGATTGAAATAAATATTAAGAAATTTATACCATCAGTTTTTACACATTGAAAGTTTTAGCAAAATTGATCTCAATAGTTGTAATGTCTTATTTAGTCATTAAGTTTAAAGTTACGACAAATTTGATATTTTATAACACTTGGCAAACTATATACCAAAAGTTGCAAATTCGATCCTTGAAAAACTTGAAAAACTTTGGGAATTTGTAGCAATGGACTCATTTTATATTGTCAAATGGCTAAGAATCATATTCGTAACAATGGACTCATTCTTCAAACTCAATATCATTGCCTTTATCTTTGATTACGATGAAATCCGTGAATCCACTTTCGGACATTTCCAACAAGAAATTAATCAATATAAGATGGTTAATGTATTTTTTCATCGATGTTATCTTCACATATGATATTCCAAGTTCTCAAACTTGACCGATATCTTGAATGCCCTCGCGAAACTACTAATTGACACTTGAGAGGTGGAAAATACTTACTTGTTCCAACAAGTATTATAATATTTTTTAATTGGTGAATCAATAGTAACGTGATCAGCAATTATTAAATTTAATAATTAAAATTTAATGAAAATTGTTAATTGATGAGATTAACTTACAATTTTCAGTGTGTTCTCTTAACAAAAAGATATTTCACTTTGACATTGATCAAGAGGATTATTTTTATTTTAAAATGAATTACTTAAAATCTGATAAAAAAATAATTAAATATTGGCAACCCAATACATCCAACCGGATTAGGAGCGTGTTACCAATCAAAAAATGTTATAACATATACTACATTTTTATTTAAATATAAACAGTGTTTTTATACGGTAACAAAAGGTATTATTTTTATTTAAATTTAAAAAATTTTATTCATATTAATATTTAATATTTAATATTTTTGTTACAAATATTAATTTACATGAACAAAATAGTAGTTTGGTCATGAAAATAATTGTTAGATAATAAGTATTTGCTTACATATTTTTTAAAAAAATTAATTAAAAATTTACGATGCTATTTATATATTATTAATTGAAATATTACTAAATTATATATTTTAATAAATCACATCAGTGGTATTGTGGTGATATAAATATTGGGAAAGACATCTAAAATTTGATTTATTCTATTCTTGCATATAATTTCATGCCTGATTCGTATACATGTCATAATATTCATATTATTATTAGTATTATTAGATGATAGTTTATTTTGCCAATTAAATAGTTATATTTTGTATTTATGACAGGAAATAAAATTTCAATTGGATATATAAATAAAAAAGGCAAGGGGATCCAAAACTAGATACGTATAATTGGGAACTCAAATTTATTTATATATAGACAATCGACTCTTATTGATTCTCGTATATGTCTTCTTCTTTGGCTTACTAGTTACTCTTATTTGGAATTATTGCTCAATTCAGAACCAGTACTACCGAAGATGAATCCTAAAGACGATGTATCGGAATCCATTTGCCTGATTTCGAAGAAACAAAATACGAATATGCAAAACACAGTTTCATTCGGTAAAGATGATCTCTTTGTTATGAACATTATAGTCTTCTCAAGATTAAGTTTTTTCCATTGTTTTGCTTAGATGACATGTCGTTGCTACCTTTGAGAAAAAGACGGCGGATAATGGAGAGGGAAGAACCCCTCCCCGACATCCCTAACGATATTATTGAAAGTAAAATCTTCTCAACGTTGCCCGTAACTAAGGTTTATGCAATCACGATATTATCTAAGAGTTTCAGAGGTGCGTGGGGTTTCTTGTGAGCAATACAAAGATATCATCAACGACATTATATCAGGTCATTCTGGAGTGGGTTCTCATAGATTTCAACTCTATTTTAATCCTATGGGTAATGAGGATCTTGTGAAGACATGGATAAATAAAATAGCAAATCTAGGGTTTCGAGAAATCTATATCAAATTTTCTCGGCGCAACTATGCTAAACTTGTATCCAACAATTTGACATGTATTAACTTTCCGAGTTGTGATCCTATTCCTAAGCCCTCTTACACCCTCCACAACTTACTTAATTTGACGCTAGATAAAATCACTATTACTCAGCAGTTGATCGATGATGTTTTTGATGCATGCAAGTCATTGCATTCCTTGAAACTTATTGAATGTAAGACTAAAGATGGTGATGATCTTCAGTTTAGGGCACAAAATTTGAAGGGGTTGCGGGAGATTGTGTTCAAGCAATTTAGAGATCCAATGCGAAAGACCCTAAAGAATATTTTCATAAATAGTCCCCTTTCTTTGAACCGCCTCCAGTTTTCTAAACGTAACTTTGACGTTGCGCTTCGAATGGTTCCGATGACATTTGATGCTACCATCATTCGTAGCTATTATCGGTTGTCGCGATTTGTGCAACGAAAAGTTTGGTTGGATAGTGATTTATCGAGTGATTATTTGTTGCTCCCCAAATTTGGAATAAAGGTAATAATTGTTTTTGTTACACCGCATTGCTTTGCATATCATGATAATGTCTATTACTTGTTGCAGGGACTTGATATTGATACAAATGTACCCGTGCCATTTGATTTGGATAATACTATATGGGATGAAAAGAGAATTCCTTTTCAATATATTTTATGGAATGTTGAGGAATTTCATTTCCATGCCAAACGCAACTCTGTCGACTCGTTGCATATTTTAACTTTTATTTTGAGATGTTGGAGGATCAAAAAGATCTTTATCCATGTAAGTAATTTTTTCTTATTTCTTTTATTTAAATTCATAATAATATACTTGTTATTGTTACAGTTGGAACAAGTATTATCCAACTTCCAAGTGCCAATTAGTACTTCTGCCAGGGCATTCAAAACACCAGTAAAGTTTGAGAACTTGGAATATGTGAAGATAACGGGGATGAAAAAATACGCTGACCATGTTACATTGATTAATTTCTTGGTGAAAAAGTCCAAACGTGGATTCACGAATTTCATCGTAATCAAAGTTAAAGGCAATGATATTGAGTTGGATGATTGGATCCATTGTTACGAACAAGATTCTTAGCCCTTTGGCAATATAAATTAATGACTCTAATTATCACTGCTTTATTTATTTTTGTTAGTAAGACATATGAGAAAATTAATTTAGATTCTTTTATAACTTATTGTTCAAAATAACAATGAATATTTATTTATTTTTAAAAATAAGTATCAAATTCAAAATAGTTCATATGCAATAATCGATCCCCAATGTTTTAAATTTTGGCAATGAATCTCTCAAAATCATCGAGATTTTGAGAGAATCACAGCTTCTGTAGCAAGGGGAGTGATTGAGCAAATGGCTACAGCAACGTTGACAAGCCCTAAAGGACAAAAATGAGAAAGAGAAATATCAATTTCTCTTATTTATATTATGCAATGTCGTGAACACGTTTTTTATTACCCGAACCCTATTATAAATAGAGATGTATTTGCCCAGTTTCATTTCATCAGAGTATGAGTTCTTTCTCCTTGACGGCTGTTCTCTTTTGATAATGTAAACTCCATTCCTTTGTACAAATCAACATATTCTTCCATACAAATCAACACTCGAGTGGGTTCTCATAGATTTCATCTCTATTTTAATCCTATGGGTAATGAGGATCTTGTGAAGACATGGATAGATAGAATAGCAAATCTAGGGTTTCGAGAAATCTATATCAAATTTTCTCGGCGCAACTATGCTAAACTTGTATCCAACAATTTGGCATGTATTAACTTTCCGAGTTGTGATCCTATTCCTAAGCCCTCTTACACCCTCCACAACTTACTTAATTTGACGCTAGATAAAATCACTATTACTCAGCAGTTGATCGATGGTGTTTTTGATGCATGCAAGTCATTGCATTCCTTGAAACTTATTGAATGTAAGACTAAAGATGGTGATGATCTTCAGTTTAGGGCACAAAATTTGAAGGGATTGCGGGAGATTGTGTTCAAGCAATTTAGAGATCCAATGCGAAAAACCCTAAATGATATTTTTATAAATAGCCCCCTTTCTTTGAACCGCCTCCAGTTTTCTAAACGTAACTTTGACGTTGCGCTTCGAATGGTTCCGATGACATTTGATGATACCATCATTCGTAGCTATGATCGTTTGTCGCGATTTGTGCATCGAAAACTCTGGTTGGATAGTGATTTATCGAGTGATTATTTGTTGCTCCCCAAATTTGGAATAAAGGTAATAATTGTTTTTGTTACACCGCATTGCTTTGCATATCATGATAATGTCTATTACTTGTTGCAGGGACTTGATATTGATACAAATGTACCCGTGCCATTTGATTTGGATAATACTATATGGGATGAAAAGAGAATTCCTTTTCAATATATTTTATGGAATGTTGAGGAATTTCATTTCCATGCCAAACGCAACTCTGTCGACTCGTTGCATATTTTAACTTTTATTTTGAGATGTTGGAGGATCAAAAAGATCTTTATCCATGTAAGTAATTTTTTCTTATTTCTTTTATTTAAATTCATAATAATATACTTGTTATTGTTACAGTTGGAACAAGTATTATCCAACTTCCAAGTGCCAATTAGTACTTCTGCCAGGGCATTCAAAACACCAGTAAAGTTTGAGAACTTGGAATATGTGACGATAACGGGGATGAAAAAATACGCTGACCATGTTACATTGATTAATTTCTTGGTGAAAAAGTCCAAACGTGGATTCACGAATTTCATCGTAATCAAAGTTAAAGGCAATGATATTGCGTTGGATGATTGGATCCATTGTTACGAACAAGATTCTTAGCCCTTTGGCAATATAAATTAATGATTCTAATTATCACTGCTTTATTTATTTTTGTTAGTCAGACATATGAGAAAATTAATTTAGATTCTTTTATAACTTATTGTTCAAAATAACAATGAATATTTATTTATTTTTAAAAATAAGTATCTAATTCAAAATAGTTCATATGCAATAATTGATCCCCAATGTTTTTAAATTTTGTCAAATGAGTTTCTCAATCCCAATCAAATTTAGCAAATTGAGTTTGACAACTTTTGGGATATAGTTTGACAAATGTTACAAACTTAAAAGATGGAATCTATGAGAACTATAAATTTTACGACTAAATATGTCATTACAAATTATAAGATCAATTTTGCTAAAACTTTTATAGTTCGAAAATGAAAGGAACTAATTTCTCAATATTTATTTCCACATATTTATATTTACATTTGCATATGGTTCCATGATGTATTCTATAACCGGATGAAATGAGTGAATCTTTTGTTTGTTTTAAATTAGTTGAATGTGTGAATCATATTTTAAATTCATGTTTCTTCAGCTTTTTATGAACTAACAATATCAAATAAAATTTTAAACAATATAATATATCGTAATATCACATTATCCATGATGATTAAGAATAATAGATTTAATAATTTTTTAGTTTTACTTTAGATATAAAGTAAATACAACTTTTAATTATTTTATTTTTCAAAACATATAATAAATAATAAATCGCTCATATTATCTATATTAAAATGAAATTTTGGATCTATTTAAAAATATATGAAACTATGAGAGTTCGATTTAACTATAGAAATTTTTGTATGGATTCCAGTTAGAATATGATGAATTTTAGAAGATATTATCCATTTTTAAAAAGTACAATTGAATATCATTAGAAAAAATCCGCAAAAACTACAAAAAAAAGGCGAGGAATGTCGGAATGATGGATGACTTCATAGCTTTACCTTTGTTGGTTTATAAGACCATCTTTAACGTTGGCCGCCTAGACTGACTGAGCGGCCAACGTGGCATTTTTTTGTCCCGCCCGGGACACTCTCTTCACTCTGTTTTTATTTTTAAAAAAAATTTAAAAATTAATTTAAAAATAATTATAAAATAGAAATATTTATAATATATTTATATAATGATTTTTATCAATAATATTATAATTCTAATTTATTTGATTTGTAAAAAAATAAATTTAAAATTATAAATGTTCGGACATGGTTGTAGGGATGAGAGGAAAATTATTTATAAAATTAAAGAATGATGATGTGTACAGAGAGAAAGCTATTGTGGAAGAGAGAATAAAATTTTTGGACGGACATGGTTGAGGATGGCCTACGCATCGAAGGAAAAAGAAGGAAAGGCATAGGATTTTGACACGTGTTTATAATCCACCACATGTGCAAAATATTTCATAAGTTATAAAACGTGTCTACCTCTATATAGGTTTTGTCAAAATAAGAGGTATCACCAATGTTTTCATGTCGATTCGTAATCACGTATTTGTCCAGATTGGTATAAGCGGTACGATCGGTATATAGGACAGTATAACGGTCGTAATCAAATTTTATTTTATTTTATTAAATATTTTTAAAAAATAATATTAATTAGTTTTTAAGGACCAGGCAGGAAAAAACCCGAAAATAGATCCTAATACACGATACCGATCGGTACGATAAAAAATATCGGTACCGAACGAAATTTGACGTATCGGATGGTATACCGTCCGGTATGAAAACATTGGATCCCACATCTTTTGGGTCACTTTCTTCATGTGATGCAAGCTTGATTTTTATTGAAAGTAGCATTGTCATCATTATTAAAGTAATTTTATCATTAATTTTAAATAATTTAATAAAATAAAGGGCTCTGTACAAATTTGGTTAACGTAGTTTTATGTTTTGGTAATTTTAGTCATTCTACTTTGACAATTTTAGCAAATTAAGTCTTTAAACTTTATGTTGTGGTTCCTTTTTAGGGGGTACCAACAGTCGTCCGGTTCGTTGATGAACGAACTCGGTTTTAATTTTTTTTGTCGGGGGAAAACGAGTAAGAATTAAGTAAAAAGGGGCAAGACAATTTAAGAGTAGAAAACCCCTAAAGAAAGGGGAAAAAACCACTTGACTAAGAGCTAGAAATGCCCTTAGTCGATCCAATAAAAGAAATAAGTGTTACAAGCATCATGTACGTTCTCTTTACAAATAGGGGAAACTGTTAAAAATCAGCTGTTCAGAGGAGGAAAGGAAAGCAGATCCGGCCTCCTTTCTGCCCCTCACAGGTGTCCTTTTTATAAGCCCTCCCTGTTGTGTGAATCGTTCCTTATTTTCCTGCGTTGTTAGTTGACTTTACCAAGCCGTCTCTGACAAGGTCACCAGAGGTCGGCGTCAAGTTTCTCTGCGTTATTATCTGACTTTACCAAGAGGTCGGTGCCATGGGTAGGTGAATACCGATGGCCCGAAGGATGTTCTGCGTGTATCGGACCGACCGGTCCTGATACAAGCGGCAAGGCCCGAACCGAGGGGTCCTGATACCGATCGGTCCCAGTCAATTGAAAGACCTTCGGGCCTGTAAGCCCCGAAGATTCCTTCGGTAGAGAATACCGATTGGGGCGCTAAGCCGCTCCCGACCATGGGTAAAACCCCGGAGATACCATCGGGACCCTCACATGCCCGAAGCTGGGGGTCGTTGAAATGCCTTCGCTTCCCATCTTCGGTCCCGATCGCATCCTCGTGCCGCTACTCTTAAAATATCAAATAACAGATTGTGGGCCTTCTCGGGCTCGCCTTGTACTTCTTGGGTCAGTCCAAAGGATGATGGGCCTTAGCTATTGCATGGTACCCGGTCCTGGAGTTCTCATCACTTTATATATGGTAAAATTAGTTCTCATACTTTTTCATATTTAGCAAAATTGGTCCTCAATATTGTATGTGTGGCAAATTTGGTCCTCGGAGTTTGTAATTTATGCACATGAAGTTCTTCAACTTTGGTAATGACATGTTTGATCATCGTAATTTTATAGCTTTTACAAATTTGGTCCCTAACATCGTTATTAGTCTCCAAACTTTGTAATTTATGGCGATTTTGGTCCTTCAAGTTATGTATGTCCAATTTAATCCCCAAATTTGGAAATATGGAGATTTTGATCTCTATAGTAAGGTTTTCTAATTTATCCCTATAATCATTAGTTTGAAACTTTGGCCTTCTTTAACAATGCTTTCATATCGTTGTAGAAATATACGTCATTTTGAACAGTATGACTTGTACGAGACAAATATTGGTGGCTGCCTAATAATATCAAATTTTTTTATTAAAAACATTACAAAATTTAATTTTTTGTATGCTTTGACTTCATTAACACCACACATGCGGAATTTTGTGAAGTTTTAAATACAACAATTTTAAATTTGGGATTCACCAATATTTGGCTCGTACAAGTAAAACCGTTCAAAAGCGACGCATATTTCTACAACGCTATGAAAATATTGTTAAAAAAGACCAAAGTTTAAAATTGTGATTATTTGGGGGCTAAATTAGCAAAACATTACTCTAGAGATCCAAATCGGCACATATTCCAAATTTGAGGATTAAATTAGTTATATATAACTTGAAGCACCAAAGTCACAATAAATTAAAAAGTTTGGGGACTACTAACGGCGTAGGACCAAATTCGCTAAAGTTATAAAATTACGAGGATTAAATATGTCATTACCATAATTTGAAGGATTATATTTGCACAAATTACAAATTTTGGGAGACAAAAATTGCCACACATAATATTGATGATCAATTTTGACAAATGTGCCTAAACCCTAATTTTACAACACATAAAGTTTAGAGACTTAATTTGACACAATTGTCAAAGTAGAAAGACTAAAATTGACAAAACATAAAACAACGATGACCAAATGCTTCATGTTCTCTAAAATAATACAATAGAATTTTTTTAATAGAAACAGCATTGATGAATTGATGTCATGTTTATCAAATAATTTAAAATATTTAATTTTTAGAATAGAAATTGTGTATTATCTGTAAAATATTGAAACTTATTAATTAAAAAAATAAGAAAACTGTATTAATTAATAATAATGACAGCCAATATCATCAAATATCATCATTTATTTTTTAAAAATATTATATGTTTGTAATTTTTTTATTCTGATAAAATTCATGTAAAGGAGTCGGAGTGTTTTTG
This sequence comes from Utricularia reniformis, assembly GCA_009725065.1. NCBI lineage: Eukaryota > Viridiplantae > Streptophyta > Magnoliopsida > Lamiales > Lentibulariaceae > Utricularia > Utricularia reniformis. The sequence goes on from RWGZ01000066.1 coordinate 12,890, forward strand.
TTTAAAATACAATAATATTTTTAGAAATACTAAAATTTCCTTATTTCTTGTATACAAATAAAATGATTGTTGACCAAAATGTTTTCATTAACCTAAAAATCAATGTCAACATATAATTTCATCCATATTCTAATAATTTGATCGAAGTTTTAAAATATTTATTGGATGGAAGAATTTTAATGTACATTCTCAATATTGAATGCAATGTTTTTATACAGTTCCAAAATTCTGTACCGATCCAGACCGATATTAGCGGTACGACCAGTATAACGATCAATACTAAATAAAAAATTAATTGATTNGCTGTTCAGAGGAGGAAAGGAAAGCAGATCCGGCCTCCTTTCTGCCCCTCACAGGTGTCCTTTTTATAAGCCCTCCCTGTTGTGTGAATCGTTCCTTATTTTCCTGCGTTGTTAGTTGACTTTACCAAGCCGTCTCTGACAAGGTCACCAGAGGTCGGCGTCAAGTTTCTCTGCGTTATTATCTGACTTTACCAAGAGGTCGGTGCCATGGGTAGGTGAATACCGATGGCCCGAAGGATGTTCTGCGTGTATCGGACCGACCGGTCCTGATAATAGCGGCAAGGCCCGAACCGAGGGGTCCTGATACCGATCGGTCCCAGTCAATTGAAAGACCTTCGGGCCTGTAAGCCCCAAAGATTCCTTCGGTAGAGAATACCGATCGGGGCGCTAAGCCGCTCCCGACCATGGGTAAAACCCCGGAGATACCATCGGGACCCTCACATGCCCGAAGCTGGGGGTCGTTGAAATGCCTTCGCTTCCCATCTTCGGTCCCGATCGCATCCTCGGGCCGGTACTCTTAAAATATCAAATAATGGATTGTGGGCCTTCTCTGGCTCGCCTTGTACTACTTGGGTCAGTCCAAAGGATGCTGGGTCTTAGCTATTGCATGGTACCCGGTCCTGGAGTTCTCATCACTAGTCCCTCGGGCTTGGTTGCCATCGCAAAGGTGACACAAGGCCGACCACGCGATGTTACATGCGTTCAAGAGAACATAGGACCGAACCCGTGGGAGCGTATGGCTAATCCGCGATGTCGAATTTGAGTTTGCCCACCGGGACCGATCTTGTACTTAGTTCAACCTAACTGGGATCACCGTCAACTTAGGAAAAGACGCGACATGGGTTCATTATGAGTCCCACGGCGGGCTTTGGCCAGACCTCGGTTCTTCCTGAGTCCCGAAGGTTACAGAAGCCGAGCCCCGGTTCTGCATATGTCCCTCTCCAGGCCGATATAAATCTTTACTAGGTTGACTCAGTTTCGCCTTAGTAAACTTGCCAAGTACAAGTACATGATTCTCTTCCGGAGTATGAATGCCGTTAAAGCGGATGCTTAGTTCGTAGTGAGTTCTGGGAGAAACTTAACTTATCCTTGGGACTGGGCAAGGGCAGGAGCATCTGACTTGTCAGAGCAATCACTGCAACCTGGGAGACTTACGGATAAGAAGCTTCGGTCACCAGTCCAGACTCGTCCAAAAACATCCATCTTCAAAATCGGTCCATCATTTACTAGGAAACAAACTGTATTGTACTTACATATGTTCTGTTTACGTGTGAAGGAGCATATGTTCATTGAGTTAGAACTAATAGAAGTTTACAAGAAATACCGCCTTAAGTTCATGATGTTCCAAGTTCGGGGAATCTCATCACCATCCAGCGTTTCTAGTTTGTATGCGCCAGATTCCAGTTTCTTTAACACCCGATACGGTCCCTCTCAATTTCTATCGAGCTTTCCAACTTTCCTCTGAACTCATACATTTCTTAGGACGAGGTCACCTTCGGAGAATTCCCTTGGGAGGACTCGCTTGTTATGGGCCTGTTCCATAATTCGTTGATAAGAACACATCCTTGCGTAAATCGCGTTTCTCTTCTCTTCAATCATCTCGAGGTCTAGTAGTCTCATCTCCTCGTTCATATGCTCGTTGTATTGAGATATACGGGGGGATTGGATGGCCACTTCCACCGGGCTCACTTCTTCAGACCCATACACTAAAGAGAATGGTGATTCCTGGGTCGTCGAGCGAGGCGTGGTTCAGTAAGCCCATAGGACCTCATAGATATGTTCGGGTCATTTTCCCCCCAAGTCTTCTAACTTGGTCTTTAATCACTTCAGGATAACCTTGTTAGATACATCGGTAAGTCCATTGGTTTGAGAATGTGCCACTGACGAGAAGTGTTGGACAATTCCCATCTTAAAACAGAAGTCCCGTACAGCCTTTCCACGGAATTGGGTCCCATTATCTGATATGAGCGCTCGGGGAACCCCGAAGCGGCTCACAATGTTTCTCCATAAGAAATGCTTAACAGCTCTCTCAGAGATAACGGCCACCGCTTCTGCTTCGATCCACTTGGAATAATATTCGACTGCCACGATACAAAATCTCCTTTGCCCTACTGACCGAGGGAAAGGTCCAAGAATGTCGATTCCCCACTTGTCGAACGGGCAAGGCAAGGGGGTCATTGATAAGGGAGCCCCGGGCAGTTGTTGGATCGGAGCATGATATTGACAGATAGCACACCGTTTGGTGTATTTCTTGGCGTCTTCAAGTAAAGTTGGCCAAGAATATCCGGCTCTGATGATGCGGTGATATAGAGATCGGGCCCCTGAATGAATACCGCATATCCCTTCATGAACACAAATCATAACAGCTTCAGCTTCGATGAGGGATAAGCAACGTAACAGTGGTCTCTCAAAGCTCTTTTTGAATAATCGCCCATCATTCAGAACATACCTCTTAGCTCGGTATTCAATTTTCCTCGCCTCTGACTTGTCTTCAGGGAGATAGCCATTCGTCAAATATTTAATGAAATGATCCATCCAACTAATCATATCTGGGGGTTCGGAAGTGCCGATATTCAAGCCCTGGAGTTCATGATATAGAGCCCTGATTTCCTCAACTGACTGTTCGGTTGCTAGGATCAGGACCAAAGGTCGGTCCTGGATGTAGACCGAGACAGTGCCTGGTTCCATGTTAGGTACGCCCGCGGCCAATCTGGCAAGAGCGTCAGCGACCTTATTCTGCTCCCGTGGCACGTGGTCAAGATAAAACTCATTGAACTTCTGGGACAACTCCAAGACTTTGGCACAATATAATCTCATCATCGGGTCATGAGTTTCGAACCTCCCTGCGAATTGTTCCACCACCAACTTCGAATCCGAGAACATTCGCACTTTGCTGACTCCCATCTTCCGGGCCAGAGTCATTCCCGATAACACAGCTTCATATTCAACCATATTATTCGTTCCAGCAAATGAAAATTTGACTGCGGAATGAATAAGATCATCTTGCGGTGTTCTTAGGGTAATTCCTGCCCCACTTCCTCCGAAGGTTGATCCATCGACGTGGGCAATCCAGCGATCATCCTCTTGGTTCAGAAATATAGCCGATTGGGTCATCTCAACCACGAAGTCAGCAAGTACCTGAGCTTTGATCGCCCTTCGGGGCAAGAATTTCAGATCCATGGCGCTGAGTTTGATGGTCCATTTGGCTAATCTCTCATTCTGTATTGGGTTCTTCAGAACCGTCTTCAGAGGCTGGTCGGTATAGACATAGACCATTCGGCCCTAAAAGTAATGCTTTAGCTTGGAAACAGCCTTCTTTAGAGTCAATATGAACTTCTCCAAGGTCGTATATCTAGTTTCGGCAGATACCAAAGAATGACTCACATAATAAACTGGCTTGTGAACGTCATCCCGAATAGTCACCAGAGCTGCACTGACGGCAACCTCTGATATAGCTAGATATAAACCCAGGGGTTCATCGCAGGTCGGGCTCACTATCACCGGGGGAGTGCTCAGATAGGTCTTCAACTCAGAGAAGGCCCGATCACACTCTTCGGTCCAGTCCAAATGACTTGCCTTCCTCAATATTCTGAAAAAAGGCAGTGCTCGATCTGTCGATCGGGAAATAAATCGGCTAAGTGCCGCAATTCGACCTGTAAGCCTATGAAATTCCCTCTTGTTTCTCGGAGGTTGCATATCAATGATAGTCTGGACTTTCTCAGGATTAACCTCTATGCCTTTCTCCGAAACATAGTATCCTAAGAACTTTCCGCTTCGAATCCCGAAGCAACACTTGTTCGGGTTGAGTTTGAGTTTGTATTTGCGGCATACTTCGAAACAACTAGACAAATAAGCAATATGGTCCTCATCATTCCCAGATTTAACAATCATGTCATCAACATACACTTCCATCATGTGGCCTATCAAATCTCTAAAGATTATGTTGACCAACCTTTGATATGTTGCACATGCGTTCTTGAGACCGAACGGCATAACCACATAGCAATAAACGCCATCTTCGGTCATGAATGATGATTTCTTTTGGTTTTCCTCAGCTAGGAAGATCTTATGGTACCCAGAGTAAGCGTCCATGGTACTCATCATAGTACTGCCCGATACCGCATCCACCAAACAGTCAATATGTGGCAAGGGGAATGGATCCGACTCACAGCTCTTGTTCACGTCGGTAAAATCAATGCACATCCTCCCTTTCCCATATGCCTTGGAGACCACTACGGGGTTTGCAACCCACTCAGTGTAATAGATCTCTCTGATGAATCCTGACCGCAGCAGTTTATTCACCTCAGCCCGGATAACTTCGATCTTCTGAGGAGAATATCGTCTCCTCTTCTGCCTCACCAGCTTCGTTCCGGGCCCCGTGTTGATCCGATGCTCACTCTCGGATCGGTCAATCCCCGGAACGTCTTCCAGGGTCTAGGCGAAAATTTCCACATGGCTTCTCAGCAAGTGGACCAACCTTTCTTCAAAAGCAGGGGCTAACTGCGCCCCGATGCGAGTAGTCTTAGTTGAGTCTTCTTCAACCAAGTTGACCAATTTGAACCCCACGGGTTCCATGGCATGCCTCGGGTGTGGCGGCTCCTCCAGCAAATCCACCCGAGCCTTCTTACCGGGTGCCAAAGTTCGGCATGAACTCAGGTAGCATTGTCTTGCCACCTTTTGATCCCCTTCACGGAAATGATCCCATTTACATACGGGAATTTCAGCATCATATGATATGTAGAAGGGACCGCCTCGAACTCGCTCAGACCGGTCCGCTCGATAATGGTGTTGTAGGCCAAGTCGACTTCCACGACAATGAATTCCAACATTTCCGATCTGTCCCTCAGTGGCTCTCCAAGAGTGACTGGAAAGAGGACCTTTCCGCAGGGGATCACACTCCTCTGGTCAAACGCCCAGAGTGTGATGTTAGTAGTGGGAAGATCATGAGTTGATGCTCCCAACATTTCAGCAACTTTGCGCTTCATCAGATTGCACGAAGCCCCAGTATCCACCAAGATCTTGTGGACTCTTCGGTCACCAATGATTCCCATAATAGTGAGGGAATCACCGCAAAGATATTCAATCCCTTCCCGGTCGGCCATAGTGAAGACAATGTCCGCCCCGAAGGACGGGGACCGCTTGACTGGGTCATATTTAACCAGCGCCACAGACTCGGAGCTCCTAGAAGAGTCTCTGCGCGCTGCCCTCCTTCGGTCCTGGACCGACTCATTGATCCTCAATCCGCCGGAGATAACATAAATATCTCCAGCCACTTCCCTGGGTGCTACCTCCTTCTGGGGAGGTTGTGAACCAGCTTCGGTAGGTGGAGGAGCGGGCTGCTCTTGTCGTCCACCTTCATTATGCGGGGTTCGGCCTCCCCGACCCCGCCATCTTCTCCTTCGGCCCTGACCACGGTTCTCCAGACCATGATGGCCTGCATCTTGCTCTGGCAAAGGATACCTTCGGTCCTCCGCTTTATTACCGTAGTTTCGGGGCTGACCCCGATTGTCCTTCCCTCGGGGTATGTGACGGTCGTCACCCGCACGAGGGTGTTCAGCCCGTTTGCCCTTCTGATCATTCCGATCGGGCCTTTCTTTATTCATTGCCGCCACTGTTTCTTTCAACAGTGGACACTTCAAGGTCGGGTGGTCGCGACTATGATGTAGCTCACAGTACACCCCACCGCCCTCCTTCCGGAGAACATCATTCTCTGTTACAGCCGCTACTTCTCGCGACTGCTTCTTAGGGTAGGAAACCTTACGATCGCCCGCGGGTTCGGGATCCCCGCTAGAATTTCAGCAGCCCAAAGCTTCATCCACCTTGATATATTTGTTGATGTTCTGAAGAACTTACCCAGGGTGGACGGTGGACTCTTCACTAGGCTGGCCGATAGGCCGCACGGTCCCAGTATTTGCTGTAGAATGTCAATTTTGTCTCGAAGCTCTAGTTTGATGCCCCGAGCGGTCCTGTTGAATTTTTCCATGAAGGACCGAAGACTCATCTTCTTTGGGATATATTTTAGCTTATATAGTACCTGCCTGCTTCGAGGCGGTCCTACATTTGGAGCAAACTGCTATGAGAAAGCCAAAATAAACCCTCCATACGACTGTATGGAACGTGCTGGCAGATTTTTGAACCAGGTTCGGGCATCTCCTTGTAATCCTGCCGCGAAGATGCGGCACTTAAGAGAATCTGAGGCCCGAACCGTTCCCATGCGCAACTCAAAATCCGCGACGTGATCGATTGGGTCCCCGTCGCCCCGAAATGTTGGCAACCCCTCAGGGTTGCGGTAATGTTGATCTGGACTGCCGCCCAGATATCTTCAGAAAAAGGGAGCAACAAATCTCCTAGAACAGCAGACACACCTTCATAATCTTGGGATGACGCCTGGGCCGTTTGCAAATTATGCCACCAGTCGTCATCCTTACTTCGCCTAATCGGTGCCTCCATGGACCTGTCATATAGACCAGGATTACGTCCCAAGTTGAGATCGCAATCCCTCTGCGCACGTAGACCCACCAACTCCCTGGTGAGTTCATCAATCCGTCTTTGCATCTGCTCCTGGTTAGCACCAGGAACAGGAGTGGGAGCCCTAACTTGGGGAGGCGGAGTAGATCGATATCTCGGTCTTCTCATAGTTATACCGCGCATGATGATTTCCTCCTCGTCGGAGCTTAGCGTGTCGGGGTCACTTTCATGCCCCCTGTTTTTTGGAACAGGGCTCGTGATTGCCGGTGGTTATGTTCCACTTCTTTCCGACGTAATTTCCAGCACCACCTTCCTGACAATAGCTTTCAGATCCTGCAGAGAGAATGTTGATGCTGGAAGGCTGCTGGGAAGTGCATCGCTGTCGTTCGTCGAAGTTCCGGTTGACATGCCTTTGATTATCCTATCCCTGGTAGAAAACTCAAATGGGATTAAAAATTCGTCCCCACGGACGGTGCCAAACTATTGTAGTTTCTTTTTAGGGGGTACCAACAGTCGTCCGGTTCGTTGATGAACAAACTCGGTTTTAATTTGTTTTGTCGGGGGAAAACGAGTAAGAATTAAGTAAAAAGGGGCAAGACAATTTAAGAGTGGAAAACCCCTAAAGAAAGGGGAAAAAACCACTTGACTAAGAGCTAGAAATTCCCTTAGTCGATCCAATAAAGAAAATAAGTGTTACAAGCATCATGTACGTTCTCTTTACAAATAGGGGAAACTGTTAAAAATCAGCTGTTCAGAGGAGGAAAGGAAAGCAGATCCGGCCTCCTTTCTGCCCCTCACAGGTGTCCTTTTTATAAGTCCTCCCTGTTGTGTGAATCGTTCCTTATTTTCCTGCGTTGTTAGTTGACTTTACCAAGCCGTCTCTGACAAGGTCACCAGAGGTCGGCGTCAAGTTTCTCTGCGTTATTATCTGACTTTACCAAGAGGTCGGTGCCATGGGTAGGTGAATACCGATGGCCCGAAGGATGTTCTGCGTGTATCGGACCGACCGGTCCTGATACAAGCGGCAAGGCCCGAACCGAGGGGTCCTGATACCGATCGGTCCCAGACCTTCGGGCCTGTAAGCCCCGAAGATTCTTTCGGTAGAGAATACCGATTGGGGCGCTAAGCCGCTCCCGACCATGGGTAAAACCCCGGAGATACCATCGGGACCCTCACATGCCCGAAGCTGGGGGTCGTTGAAATGCCTTCGCTTCCCATCTTCGGTCCCGATCGCATCCTCG